>JAPYYW010002814.1:0-18076 GCA_030522545.1 Cremastinae sp. A BG-2022a
GATTTCAAGACCTTATTCGATCGGAAATTTCCCGTAGATAACGAAAATGCTACTTATTTGGAGCGAAATCGAAGAATTCATATTGAAAAATTGAAAAAACTGATCCAATAGTCAGTTTTTTGGTTTATTCAATATAAATTCTTCAATTTCGCTCCGAATAATTATCATTTTCGGTATTTACGGGAAATTTCCGATCGAATAGGCTCTTAAAATTGATAAAAAAATTTCAAAAAATTTGGTGAGTCACACTGGGTCTCGTGGACCCATGAAAATTTCAATTTTCAATGTCTCTTGACGAAATTAGCTTTATAGGGCGCTCCGCATAATACACGCTCTATTCCGATGAATCGATTAGAGGCCTCATGTCTTTTTTAATATAGATACGTGTAATTTGAATTATTTTTATTCTAAAATAATTTTATTTCGTTCTTATTATCCACAGCTTCAAAAAAATGTATAGTTGGAAACACGCATGTATCATATTTAATCAGCTATTCTATTTTTTTAAGTTAAAAAAAGTTCAAAAAAATATTTTTAATAAATATCAAAACGGCGTGCCATACCAATCCCATATTTTTCACTCATTGAAAAGTTCGCCAGCTTTCAAAAAATTTGCCTGACCCGCATTACCCCACAAAATGCTCGTCTGACTTCCACTTCCCCAACGAAAATGTCATTTGACCTCCACTACCCTCGAGGAAATTCCACAAGCGTGTACACACCTAGCATTCCGTAATTACAGCACTTCGAGACGTAAAAGCACACGTCTGTATAATTATATATATACATACCTCATGTGTACTCTAGCAAGAGCTAAACTTTGATGTTTTGCATTCGTTGATCGAAATTAAACAGAAGGAGAAATTGATGTTCTCGGCAGAGAGCATTTTCATAGTTTGCTATGTAAACAGTCATGTTATTATGATTATTATAATAATTATTATAATTAGGAAGGAAGAGAGAATGATCGATATGCGAGTGTCTTCCTAAAGAGCGTTCCCTTGCATTTACCGAATAAGTTCCTACAGGAAAACAGCGAAAATATGCTTAAAAATGAGGGTGAACATTTATTGCGTGGCAATCAGTTCTCGTTTTCGATCGGGAATAAAATCTTCAAGTGCGTCGATCGTTACGACTGGGATTTGTACGCGATATTATGATTTAAGATGCCAATAAAAGTTCTTATCTGATAGGCCCCTCGGTAAGAATATGTCATTGTTTTTTCGTCGAATGATGATGAATTATATAGCTTCGTATTGGCGAATTTTATGGCATTTTTTACACGAGGGCGTTGAGTGTACGTGCGGTAGCGAATGAAAAATAAATGGCGAAGGAGAAAAATCGTATGTGTAATAATTATAATGTGGCATCTAAATAAATCATTGTTATGAACTTTGGAAATGTTCCTCTGTAGCAGTTCTTTTTTTATCGTTTTGACAGCTTCGCACATCTTTACGTCAATCGATAATGTAAATATCAAAATTTATTGCAATATGAAATTGACATGCTTTTTTACATTTTTTATTTAAAAATGAACTCTTATAAATATATAGCTGTTCAATAATGTTTATCTTATCGATAATTGATGAGAAAAAAAATACCGAACGTATACCGATGAAGACAGCTTTGGTGGTTCGTTCTCCTACAGGTGAGTTTCACTTGTCGCCCACAAAAACCTTTGTCCTATCCTCATTACATTGGTATTGGGTCTTTGTGAGCGTTTTGGACGACAAGTGGAACGCACCACACGTCGCACAGCTGAGCAAGAAAATTTTTTCTAACCTCAATACTGCGCAGTACTGTACACACTGCAACACTGCACGTGTAAAAAACAATTATATTTTATAATAAAAAATAAATAAATATCTGTCTGAGAGTGTAAATAAACAAGTGAATTTTTGCTACAATGGTTAGAAAACGTAAAGGTAAGAGAATTGTATTTTTAATCCAAGTTCCTCGTTTAAAAATTTTTTTTAAATTGAGGTTAAGGCTTGGAAGGGTTATTTACAAAAGAGAAATTTGTCTAGTATTCGTCGAGAGCAGGGAGGAACGAATGGTCATGACGATTGGTGAGATAATTCAGGAATTATTGCTCGCCCATGAGCAACGCAGAGACGTCGATTTGAATAAATTGAAAACTCGAATCTCATCGAAATATGGTTTGGAGTCGTCTCCTCGGCTTGTTGACATTATTGCATCAGTTCCAGCTGACGCAAAGAATATTCTCCTGCCAAAGTTGAAAGCAAAGCCTATAAGGACCGCTAGTGGAGTAAGTTAAGAAAATAATCTTTTAAAACACCTACTGCAGATGTAAATGCAATTTGGCAGTACATTTACTATTCACTTCTCTACTCAAGACCATATTTTAAGCTAAATTTTCCTTTTTAAAACTGCAGAAGAGTTTTTTTTTTGAGTAAATATATTCCAAAATAGTCAATTTTTTTATAGCAGCCACATTCAAGATGAAATATGAAAAAATAAAGTAAAGAGTAGATGTACTGCCAATTCTTCTACAAGTTTATTGTGTGTGCATAGATTATGTAAATGAAATAAATAATTCAATTTTTCCTACATATAATAGGTTGCAGTTGTAGCTCTGATGTCAAAACCTCATAGGTGTCCTCACATAAACATGACAGGAAACATTTGTGTTTATTGTCCTGGCGGACCAGACTCTGATTTTGAGTATTCCACACAATCTTATACAGGCTATGAGCCAACTTCTATGAGAGCAATCAGAGCCAGGTACAATCCATTTTTACAAACAAGGCACAGAGTTGAACAGGTGTGTATACATTTTTTTCAAAGTTTATTAAAATTAAATTGAAATGAAAAATGTCTATTTTATAAATACATTTTTATCAAGCTGAAACAACTGGGCCACAACGTTGACAAAGTTGAGTTTATTGTCATGGGAGGTACTTTCATGTCATTGCCAGAGGATTACAGAGATTATTTTATAAGAAATATGCACGACGCTCTTTCTGGACACGTGAGCAACAACGTGGACGAGGCTGTGAAATATTCAGAGCGTAGCAAAACGAAGTGCATTGGGATCACGATCGAAACGCGTCCGGATTATTGTCTCAGGATGCACTTGTCAGACATGCTGCGTTACGGGTAAACCAATTTAGAAACTTTAATATAAAAAAAATTAAAATACATAGAAACTGTGTTCAAATGTAAATTTTTGACAGATGCACGAGGCTCGAGATCGGTGTTCAATCTGTCTACGAAGACGTGGCTCGGGACACGAATCGAGGACACACTGTTCACGCAGTTTGCGAAAGTTTTCAATTGTCAAAGGACGCTGGATTTAAAGTAATCGCTCACATGATGCCGGATCTTCCCAACGTCGACATTGAACGAGACATCGAGCAATTCGTCGTAAATACTCACTATTTTTTTTTGTAAAACTAATATTCAAAGTCGACTAAGTTTAATCGAAGGAATATTTAGGAATTTTTCGAGAATCCTGCATTCAGAGCCGATGGCTTGAAAATATATCCAACTCTCGTTATTCGCGGTACGGGGCTCTACGAGCTCTGGAAAACTGGAAGATACAAGAGTTATCCACCTAGTACTCTCGTCGATCTGATCGCCAGAATTCTCGCTCTCATTCCTCCGTGGACTCGAGTATATCGCGTGCAGCGAGATATACCGATGCCTCTAGTCAGGTTCGTAATTTTTTGTCTTTAAATTTTGTATTTCTATTTTTTACCTTTATTCCTTTAATTTTTGTGTTCACTTATTTTTTCTTAGTTCCGGCGTTGAACACGGAAATCTTCGAGAATTGGCTCTGGCAAGAATGAAAGATTTCGGGATGGACTGTCGCGACGTAAGAACGCGAGAGGTCGGAATCCAAGAAATTCACAATAAAATACAACCTTACGAGATCGAGCTTATCCGCAGGGACTATGTGGCGAATAATGGATGGGAAACGTTCCTCTCTTACGAGGATCCGACTCAAGACATTCTCGTCGGTCTGCTCAGACTGCGAAAGTGCTCGAATGAAACGTTCAGGTACTTTGTCATAATAATTTTTCAAACAGTGACACTTTTTTCGTGTAAAAATTATTTTTATACAATTTTTTGTGGAATTTTTAAGGTCGGAATTGAAAGGAAAATGCTCGATAGTCCGAGAACTTCATGTTTACGGGAGCGTTGTGCCCGTGAACGCCCGAGACCCGACGAAATTTCAGCATCAGGGTTTTGGAATGCTGCTGATGGAGGAAGCTGAGCGAATAGCTCGTGAGGAACACGGCTCGGAAAAAATCGCGGTGATATCGGGCGTTGGGACGCGCAATTATTATCGAAAGATCGGCTACGAGTTGGACGGGCCGTACATGTCTAAAATGCTGTGAGAGATGCGGAAGTGTAATAAATGTATGTAGAGGAAAAAGCTTCTAATTATTTCCTTGATAAATTATTTATTTAAGTTATATTAATATATATTTACAAGATTCTCGAGATACATTTTTCGCACGGAATGCTCTTGGGATTTCTCATATGATAGGCTTGCCACCCCCGAACGCGAGATACACGGTCCAGCCAATGATATCTATCGTGGCTAAGTACAGAAAAACCACAGGCCAGCTGTGAGTCAAGTGCAAAATGTATCCGGCAAAATACACGCCGAGAAACCCTAAAAAAACGCATGAAATGTGTTAACTCGAAAAATAGCATTCGTTGATAAGAAGTACTCGAAGCTCAATTAAATTTAAAAAACGTGACAGCTGTACTTTATGATGAGGAAACAGCGAAAAAAATGATTTATTCGGACGATAAGCTAAAAAATTTCGTTCGTGGGATTTTACCAACCAGGAATCGCACCGACAGTGTTCATCAGTCCAAAAACGCTTCCGGAATGTTGAGGAGCGAGATCGGAAGGATTGACGGCAACCGCGTTATTGTGGAATCCAGAACCCCCGATAATGAGAGTGAGACAAAGCATCGCACTCTGGAATGTTTTCGCCTTGGCTGAAAGTCGACAGAATGCGAGAAAATTGTAGATTCGCGAAATTATGGAGTAAGATAATAAATACTGGGAGAGAGAAAGTAAACGAAGAATATATTATTTCGGGATTTACCGAGCAAGAGAAGATTCACGATGCCGGCGACGAAACCGCAAGTTTCAACGATTTTTCGCGTTGAAGTCACGGAATAGCCCGAATTAATGAGCTTCTCGGAGATTACTTTGCCGAGAAAGGTGCAAGGCAGTATGGACAACCAGGGAACCATATTGACAACCCAACCCTGGCGAAATAACGTAAATTATTTATTTTGCAACCCACCATGAACTCGAAATTTTTGTGCATTTTACCTTGACGTCCGGGAATGTGTCGTGAAAGTACATCGGTATCCAAGAAAGCAGTACAAAGAAACAATTGTTGTGACAGGCATGAGCTATCACGCAAGCCCTGGAAAAGAGAAAAATTGGAAAAAAAAGACAAGAAACGGTAGAAAAAATGAGAACGTAGAGTTTTTCGCACCAGAAAGATGGTTTGGTCCACAGTAGCCTCCATGGTAAATCATTCGTAGAAAAATTCCTCGTTACTCTTCCGGTCCTTATCTTCAGATTGTGATAGTAGAGAACGAGGGTCCAGAGTACGCTCACACCTCCTGCAAAGAGAAATCTCGAGCTACCGATTAAAAAAAAAACATCGCAGGAGTGTAAAAATAGAAAACAATGGTGTACCCAGTAATTGGAAAAGAAACGACCAGCTGTAATTTTCGAGCAAGTACGAGCCGAGTGAGCCACAGAGAAGCGTCCCAAAGGCCGAGCCCGATATCAAGAGGCTAAAAAAAGAAGCTCTTTCCGATTCTTGGAGTCTCTGGCTCGTGAGGCTTATCATACTCGGGAAGTGCATTCCTGAAATGTTCATTATTATCATCGCTCGTCCTCGCCCACGTTTTCATTTTATTTTATTAATTTTTTTGTTTGTTTGTTTTTTTTTTTGTAAGGCGATAAATATTTTTTCAGGATGAATTGGAGTGAGATGCGCATTTGAGTAAACACCTTGGAAAGCGCCGTTAACGGCACGTATCGTCGCGACTGTTGGCACGGAGTAATCAATGTCTGTAAACAAATGAATGACTTCCGGCAAGAAGAGAGTCGACGTGGACCATCCGAGGGCGGCGAGCCACAGGATTTTTTGTCCGCCGATTCGATCGCTGACGTAGCCACTGATGACTTGGGTCATCGTGTATCCCCAGAAGAAGCTGGAAAGAATTACCCCGGAGTCGGTCGTGCTCCAAGACTTTTCTTTGCTGATAACCGGCATGGAAAGCGGAACGGAAGCCCTCGTCGCGTAGACCATGCATGTCCCGAATAGGAGAGAAAAGAACCAGAGTCTCCTCTCGTGCCTGGACCAGATGAGATTTTTCGTCTCGTCCGCCAGGAGCTTTCTCTTCGCCTCGAGCGTGTCCATCGTCATCGCGCCAGCCAAATATCGAATTTGTCGACGGGCCTCCCGGTTCCGAACATCCGCGCAACAACACTGCAGCACGCCGATGAACTCGCAATCATCGGAGTGTCGCGTTACGTTGTTTTATCAACACGCGACAGTCCATGCTAATTCCCCGATGCGACGCGTCGCTACCGATGCAACCGAAATTAACGCACAACCGTCACTCGCGAACAGCTGTCTGCTACTGTCACGTTTTCTCTGGTACGGTTAGGTCCCGCGCACAAAAATCGCAGAAACCACAGCACGCTCTCCGAGCACCGATGCTGACGTCGCACAGCCACGATCGATTTTCCAGGCCCGGAGAATATTTTGAAAAGATGGCGCTGCGACTTGTGCCGAGAAACTTTGTATATTTCGACAAAAATCTTTATACACATCGTTCTAATTGTTTCAACAACAAATTATGTTTATTTAAGTTTAACATTAATTTACATTTATCTTGCCTATTTTTTACTGGTATTATTTAACACTTTATTTAATTTTATTTCCTGAATACGATATATTGGGTTGACAATAAAGTAATTGGCAACTTTTTTAAACAACAACCTACTGATTTCTGGGAGCAAGGCATTCAGTCTCTGCCAGATGGAAACAAGTTGTAGATTTAACCAGCGATTTTATGGTTAAATAATTGTTTTAACTAAAAAATACAAATATTAATATTTGTTTCATTCGAAAGTAAGTCAATATTTAGTTACCAACCCAATACAATAAATAATATTTTACTGGAATTCGAATAATTAGAATTTGCTTCTTTAATTATTTAAACTGTCGATACGCTAGAGTTTTTTATATCGATCAGTATTTTCATGCGTGGAAATTGTCATTCGTTGTTACGTAAAACATCACTAGGTGGCAATCCGGTCGAATTTTTTGCGCAAGTATGACAAAAGTCCACTGCGTTGTCCGTCCTGTCTAGTCTATTTATCATCATGGAGACTAGAGACTAGTGAAACCATGTTATTTTTATTATCGAGCGGTAGCTAGGCCGGCCCAACGGCAGCAGAACTTTATTGATACAATTTGACGGATATTTTCATCGTAATTTCAACTGTAAGTATAATAGAAATTCTGTATTATTCTTTTT
The DNA here is from genome assembly GCA_030522545.1 of Cremastinae sp. A BG-2022a. Classification (NCBI taxonomy): domain Eukaryota; kingdom Metazoa; phylum Arthropoda; class Insecta; order Hymenoptera; family Ichneumonidae; species Cremastinae sp. A BG-2022a. The sequence goes on from JAPYYW010002814.1 coordinate 7,558, forward strand.
TATCTGTTATAACGTACGTTTACGTCAAAATGCAAAATCTTAAATTTAATTCGTAAACTTTCGACGTATTGTCATTTGATTATCGCGCTCCGTTCTATTGTTTACATTGTGAAAATTTAATTTGGAAGTATGAAATCCACGAGAGCGCGATATTAAAATAATAAAAAATTTCGAAAATAAAAAAAAGTGTAAAAATAAAATGACCTAGATAAAATAATATTACAGAAAAATGTTATTTTTATCCAAGTAAGCGAGACATAATAAATTTAAATAACTTTGTGTTTCCTGTGATTTTAGGCTTTTTAAAGATCATTAGCATTTCGAAAAATGGCTAAAGCGGAACCAGAAAATTTTGACGCAGGGCCGTCCAGTTACGACGAAATAGAGCCTGGTCTCTTTCTGGGAAATTTGACAGCGGCGACGGATGTTAACTGGCTGAAGCAAACAAAAATAACTCACATACTGACGGTGGACTCTTGTCCTCTGCCAAGGAAAATCCAGTTGCTTCCAGATTTGACTCTGAAGTACATCCAGATAACGGACATGCCAAGAGAAGATTTTCTGACGTACTTTGAAGACTCGTACCAGTTCATAGACTATGCCCTGGCAGGAGGAGGCAGAGTGCTTGTTCATTGTTACTTCGGAGTTTCAAGATCGTCGACTCTTGTGATAGCCTACACCATGAAGAAGCACGATCTGAGTTTCAAAGCGGCCTTGGAGCTCGTCAAATCAAGGAGACGTTTCGTCGCTCCGAACGCCGGTTTCATGGCCCAGCTGAAGCTGTACGAGGACATGGGCTGTAGCATCGACAACACAAACGTCCAGTTTAAAATGTACAGACTCCAGATAGCCGCGGACATGGTCCGGAAAGCGAGAATACTGCCAGGGAGCTGCGTCGACCTCATAAAAGCAGATCCAGCCCTGACGACGGTCAGGCCGGAACCGACGGTGTACCGTTGTAAAAAGTGCCGAAGGATCGTCGCGAGCGTGAGCAACGTTCTGCCACATTCGCCTCGGGAACGCCAAATATGGCGACACGTCAGTACCAAGAGACGGGACAAATCGCCAAAAGCTGCCAAAATTTTACTTCCGGAAGTCGGAAGCGATCCGAAGCCGGAAGCGAGCGATCCAGAGCTGTGCAACAAGACTTACTTCATCGAGCCCCTCGCCTGGATGCCCGACATCGTTCACAATGTCGAGGGCAAGCTCAATTGCCCGAAATGCGACGCGAAGCTCGGCTCGTTCAGCTGGATATCCGGATGCCAGTGTCCCTGCGGGACGAAAATCGCTCCGGCCTTCTACCTCGTTCCTTCCAAGGTCGACTGGAGCAACGCCGTGCAAAATGTCCTCGTAACCGTCTAGTCACTATCCCTCATTGCCGAACAACGGTTATTCCCGATTTTAACACTATAGCGTTTTGTGATGCTCCAGTGAGTGCATTATTCACTTTTATATCACTTTTATTTATTATTTATTTCATTATTTGTCAAATAGTTAAAATTTTCATTATGTCTCTTTTATTATTATATTGTTATACCAGGAGAGCATTTTGTACAAAAATTTGTGTTTTGTCGTACTGTTTGGAAACAATTTGGAAATTCTGAGGATTTTTTTATACAAAATATAGCAATTCTGGCCATTAATAAGTAATTGATCTCATCACTCTCGTAATAAAAATTACTATACTCTGCATGAAATATCCTCACGAGTTCCAAATACAGTAATTTTTTGTACGAAACTCTCTCCATGTGCAAACTATTAATTTTGTATGATTTTGTATTTTACTTCTTTTTTATTCAGTAGCAAAAATTTGTATATTCAAGGATTTTAAGTTTTCGAGTTTAAAAAAATGACTGGGCACTCAGCTTTCAGCACAGCGTTGTATTTACCTCGTAACTACGTTAGCGTCAGATTAAAAATAAAAAAAAAAACTATTTACGGACCATTAAGAGTTAAGAATTAAAAGACAGTGAGAGTAAATTCTAATTACGTGCCGAACCATTTTTAAGAATGAATATTCCGACAACAGAAAATGTTTATGAGAAAAACTCGATATCGAAGGACAGAGAATAAAACGTAGCTGCTGGACGAGCTTCCATTCTTCTCTCCAGACGTGAAATAATTGTCTTCGTTGAAAATCGTTTATGAATACGTATTTATATTTATACACTCGTATATATTATTATTATTATTATTATTATTATTACAATATTATTGTATATGTATATGTATATAACTAAAATATATGTCTATGTATACATTGACGAAGATCAATCAAGTCGGGTGAGCTCGAAAGCCTGCTCAGTTTTTGTCCCGTTTAATGTATTAAAAATGTTCCTATATACGTAAATGTACTTTTAATCTTTGATTTTTAGCTTTGATGTCGAAAAAAAAATTTTTTTTTTTTCGCGAGTTTAATTCTCGATCTATTTTCTAAACTTAGATTAAGATTTTACCCTGTATCTCGATCCTTCGATGATACTTTGTTACATTTAGAAAAAAAAAGAAAGAAAGAAAGAAAGAAAGTAATTGGTTGAGGACGTCTTTGGCTTGTCTTTGGGATTCAGGAGGGAATTCGTTTCGGTCACATGCTCGCGTGCATCGCGGAGTACGAGCCGGCGTAAGGATGCCCGCGAAGCCTGAGTGCGTTTACGGCGGACGTCGATTCGATGCCGTGATGCAAATCCGTCTGGTGATAAGCCGGGAAAGCGACGTTTCCGAGATTACCGTTTACGAAACCGTGACAGCTCGACGTGGTCGTTTGCACGTACTGGGGCGATCGCCAATAATCTCCGTAGGGATACTGAGCCAGCTGCGACGTCGCCAGGGAATCGCTCGTCCCGTTGCCGACTACGTGCTCGTGCGACGCGTGTCGGAGCGGCCTCAACGGCAGCGTCGTCGTCGTCGTCGTCGACGACGTCGTCTCGACCTCACGACTCAGCGACACTCCGCGATTCAGCGCCGAACTGCGCTCGTTCCGACGAAATTTCGCTCTTCGGTTCTGAAACCAGACCTGTGGCAAACAAGCAGTTCGCCCTTATGTAGAAACTATTTTTCATATAAGGTATAAACGTCCCAATATATTATATTTATATATTTTCTTATACTCTGTCTTTTTTTTTTTATTATTCAATCAAAACAATCTACATATTTCGAATTCATATATAAATTATTATCTGATATTTTAGCGATTCAAAGTTCATTTTATGTGTTTATTTTAGATAATATTTTTAGGAAATAAATACTTGAACTTTTTGATATGTAGAATGTTCCAATAGTTGGACAGAAAGTCGACCCTGTCTCTAAGGTTGAACGAGTTTTTTCTCGAAATGTTTAACGCGTGACAACTTTTTAAAAAATTGATATACTAACTTAATTCCTGCGCCATTCGCTTCGTTTTGCAAAAAACTTTAAAAATCACCCTTAATAAAGTTTATTTAGTTCTAAAGAAAGGAAATTTTTATGGGTCCACGAGACCCAGTGTGCTTCACCAAATTTTAAAAAATTTTTTTAACTCTTTTAAGAGCCTTTTAAGAAAAAGCCCATTATTCGGGGCACAATCCAATAATTCATCATGAAAAATCGAAAAAAACTGAGACTTTTCGATCAATTTTTGAATTTTTCAATACATATTCTTGAATACATATTCTGAATTTTGCCCTCAAGCGAGAAACTGCGAAAGCTGCTCTATTGAAAGCGCGCACTGTATAATTATTTTTTTTTAATCACGAGTGAGTATCTTTTTCACAATTACGAGTGCTTTTATTCTGAACGTGTAAAAAGTGAGTTCCGAGTAAAATCGAGCTATAGAAACAAATTAGTCCAATAAGTATTATCTTTTTTCTTAATTTAACTTAATTTTTTGCGAGGATGAGTTTCGAGGTGTCTGGAAGATGTTACAGGACACTTTTTCACCCACGTTTCTCCGTCTCCGGAGCGTTGCCGAGATCAGTGGCGGGCTCCCTGATCTCCGACGGGCGGGGAACGGGGGAAAAGAATAAACGGATACACGAGCGGCGAGACCGGAGACGGGACAGCGTGACGGCTCCTGGCAGGCGCAACAGAAACGCCGCCAGCGTCGTTGACACGCAGGACGGATCTCCGCGACGTAGGTTACGAAAAATTGGACGGTAAGCGAACGAGAGGAGAAAGACGCGAGGAAACAAGAACGAAGATCGTTCACGCTCATTCTTCGTCTGGCTTTTTTTAATCTTTTTTTTTCTCTCTCTCTCTCTCTTTCTCTCTTTCTTTCTTTTTTCCGATTCGGCACACGTGCTGGACGACACGCTCCGAGGGCATGTGCTGGCTTCTGCGAGCGAAGGGAAGCCGCGAGGTCTAATCATAGCAACGCTACAACTGACAACCTGTCTCCTCCGATTTTATGCCTGGTCGTCGACGAACGCTCGGGACTCCGGCCCGGGCAGAAAGAAAGCGCCTCGCTCAGGAAACCGACTCGTGAAAATCTGTTTGTCGGATTGTCCCGAGGATTGGCCAAATTTGACAAACGATGCGTGAGCTTCATAGAAATCAGACCTCGAGGATTTTCAGTCTAATTCGATCGTGCACAATGTTGTAAGTCGAGAGAAAATGAGAGGGTTAAATTTTCCTACAATTTTTCTCACTTTATAATTGTTTTATGTGTACGTTTTTTATTTGACGATTTTTTTTTTCAATCAGTTTTCGAAAAAACATCTTCATGAAAATATGTTAAGAGTAAGTACACGTTTGGAAATTTGTAAAATTGTTAGAAAATAAGCAATCTTTCGAGACAAAGAATTTAAATTACCTGTACTCTCGCCTCAGAGAGCGAGACTCTCGTCGCCAGTTCCTCCCTGACAAACGCATCTGGATAATGAGTCCTTTCGAACACTCTCTCGAGAGCCGCCAGTTGTTGCGCCGAGAAAGTCGTTCTGCTCCTCCGCGGCCGCCGGTTACCGGCTGTGGCATTTTCGTTGCAATCTTTAATTAAACGTTCAGTTTTTAGAAAACACGAAGAAAAAAAGCAATGCGGATCAACGGTAGGGAGAAAATAATAAGGGTGAAACAAACGTACAATTTTTAACGAAATTGAAAAAAAAACACCACAGTTTGATTCATAACGAAATCTAAAAAGGTTAAAGTTTTGTAAGTATATTTTAGTACACATATTTGGTAACTTAAGGTGGCTTATCAGTGACAATGCTACTCAGAATCATGGCGTCAAAAAACTTTATAATACGTATTGTAATCTTTCAAAATACTATACATAAATTAAAATTATGGATTTTGATGATGTTTCTATTGATACCTCATTCATAGTTTATTATAAATAATAGTTATTATATGTCATTTGACATTTTATTGATAAGCAATAGACAGCAGAATTATATATCCTTTTTATTTTTGAATAATGTCAATGATAACCCAGAATAACCAAAAACAATGTTTTTTTTTCCAAATTCACAGCTTATTTCTTACTATCGAATTTTTTAATCAAATGACAATGTTAAGTTTGCATGATTGTCTTTGATACAAATTAGTGTTATCAAAATATTACGTCATTAGTAATATCATTACAAATGATCTGCACTGACAAATGCATTTTTCGCGCGTTTCTGCTCAATGTTTGATCGCTCGATAGTCAAATTGTTTCTCTTACTCTTACGCAGGATCGTTTTCAAATGAAATTTTTGAAAAAAAATCCCTGGCAATACCCAGTTTATCACATATCATTGGAAAACTTAAGATTTTATCTTGCAGTATTCCAATTTTGAACAAAATCTTCAGTTTTTGTCAAAATGTATCATGTCATATTCGATGAAAATATATAATAATCTTCCACGAAAGCATATTGTTAAAATACAAATTTTAATTAGCTCGTTTGCAATAATTTGCCTGATAGCAACTGACCCCAAAATTTTCAAGTTTTGTTTGCTATATCGCAAATAATACCTTCTCAAAATTTTATCTATATCTCCAGTTTTTAAATTCATCGATGAGCCACCTTAAACGAAAATTTTTCTCTCAGCTACCGAATAGTATACATATTCACTTCTACAACAATCAGTACAATTATCCCTTTATAGTCAATTTTACGATATTTTTTCCTCAGTACGAATTTTTGCAAAATGCATGGGAAATGCATCGCTTTGAAATGACACAAGCATACTCGTGTACGTATACATTCAATTATATGGGCAAAATTATAGCAATAAGAAGGAGATAGAGATAAAGTGATATCGAATAACGTGCGCGTCTCGCGACGGAAGAACACTCGAGAATGAAAACGGTGTCTCAAGCGTTTCCGAATAACCGAGGCGTTTGATTGCATCGAGATTGCGAGAGAAAAGAGAGCGAGAGAGACGTATATATATATAGCAGTGGTTGAGGGGGAGGGGAAGATTCATGCTGCTCGCATTATGCCGCTTTGATGATTGCCCGCGGACAGTGAGCTCATTGAGAATATCCAGGCGGAGGGTCCGCTGGAAACGTCGAGGTTGGGAGAAAAGAGTCCGCGAGCGAGGGAGAAAATAAAAAGAATCCGAGTCCTTTTTGCACGCTCGAGCTGGCCCGTTCCGCACATGCGGCGCAAAACGCTAAACGATCCGGTGTCGAAAGAGCTGATGATGGTTTAGTGGGTGTTCTCTCGCTTCGACGATCTCGGGCCAATCATCGCGACGATGCTCGTTCTACCGCGAACGAAATCGCCCACGAGAGAAAAAAAAATTGGGGGGGTGGGGGGAGAGAGAAACGATTCGATTCATTCCCCCTTTTCGATCACCGCCAGATTCACTATACGCTCTCTCGATCGTTCTACATTTTTTTATAACGAATTATTCGTTACTCTCTAACGAATTACTCGCAACTTTTATACGCGATTACGTTTCGTGTACTTTTTTCGGTCTAAACACTCGAGCGATTTGATAATCGCCTTTTATTCAGTCGCTTCCAATTTGGAACGATTATTGCTCAAACATATGCCTCGTATATATGTTCGAGAGCACCCCTTACGATTTTTTATGATGGACATTTTTTAAATTTTATTTCTTCATTTGTATGTCGAATGAACAAATAAATGCTTATTTGTTTATTTAGCTTGAATTATTCAATATAGAATAATTATTGTGTAATAATGATTTAAAAAAAACATTAATTTTTTATTCACCGTGCGTCGGGGTCGAAAGCAATCGCGATACCGTAAAATCTTGAGGCACGTGAGAACTCCCAACCTGCGACACTATCACTGTTCCACCGGTCGACGAATTATCCATAGTCTGTAACATTTTGATTTTTCCCCTCAAGTAGAGCGCGCACTGTTATTCAATTAAATTTGTTTGTTTCACATTGAAAAAAAAATCTGGACAACTGTGTGTTGAGATTCGTCGAAGCAAAACAAAAAAGAAGTTGAAATTTTGATTTTCGAAGGGCGACGAAAAAAATGGATCCACGAGAGGAGAGTCGCGATCGAGGATACAAATGTTTCGATAAAGGCGTTCCGTCCCTTCCGTGGTCTCGTTAAAAGGCTAATTGAATAACCGCGCGTGCCGGGAGCCGGAAAATCCAAGGGGTCCGCGGCAACTCGGTAAGGGCAATCTCACGGTTAATCAAATCGTTTAAATATAGCGCTTCCGAATTTGACACGGGGCACCAGGGACGAGACTCGCGAGATCTCGCGCCGGTGGGCTTCGATCGAGCGAAAGGGGAAGCGCGAGAAATCGAGAGTGCAATCGCGAGGGAACGAAGCCTCGCGAATTTATCGTCCACGCGTTATATCCACGCGGACCGTGCGTAAAGAGGCAGAATGCCAACTGACTTAGCTCGAGTTAAGACGTACTTAAACTTCCAATTCTGTCGCTCTTCTTTTATTTCCTCTGTTTCTCTTTCCCTTCCCCCCTTTTTCTCTCTCTCTCTCTCTCTTCTTCGTCTTCTTCCTCGAAAATTCGTCTCTCAGTTTCTCCTCGACTGCTTCTCCTTCTCGATAAATTTCCCCGTCTTGGCAACTTCCGAAAAATCATCTCGAAACGAGTGGGTGGAGATTTCGTCGCTCGCTCCACCCTCATTAGCCTCTCATTGGGCCTAACTCGTGTTAGCTCATGCTCTATCTCGATCGAGCTATCGCCGGATCCTCTTTCCAGTACGAGTCCTACACTCCGAAGTTCGACTCCCTGTTTTCGAATTAGTCATTTTTGCATCACGCTCGGCGCCCCAACTGGGAACAAAATAAACTCTGAATTAATGATTCATTTTTTACGTAAATAGATTAATTAAGTCTTTGGGAATGCTCGATTGAATCGAGCTCGAAACGAAAATATGACAGCCGGAAGTGAATGTGTGTTTACTCGGGAATTTACACCCGCCGATAACTCGCTGCTTCGGCGATGGAAAAAGAGCAAATCTTGAATGGGGAGAGAAGGAGAGAGAGAGCGACGAGTTTGCGTGCGAGAAATTGTGGTAGCCAGATTTACACGCTCGTAATCGTTATTATTATAGCTCCGGCTTTTATAAGCCTTCGTCGGACTTAGTGCCGACAGCTGACCACTCTATATAAGCACATTAAAAACTCTCAGCACGCGAGAAATGACGAAAAAAAAGTAAGGAAACGGAAGAACGGAGCAACAGTCTCGCGAAAGACGAAATGAATATTTGAATATAGAAGAGTGATAAAAAATAAGTATCTTCGAAAGTATCCGCGTTCTCGTTAATTAAAATTTAAAACGGTTTTAAATAGAGACTCGAAGAAAAAAATCAGACAAAAAGTTCGAATTAATTGTTGGAAATATTTGTGAAAATAATTAACGAAGAAGACTCTTTGAGAAATAATTTCTGTTTCGATCGAGGGTTTGCCCCTGACGAATGCGCTCGTCCGATTATTTTTAGCAATTTTATTTATCGCGGGAATTAATATCAAGAGAATTTCGAGAAATTAGAAATCCCGACGGAGGCTTTCGGGAATATATTAGGAAGTAAAAAAGGGAGCAAGGAGGGATAAAAAAGCGATCGTTTGTGGTCGCGAGGCCAGGATATGTTCTCGGAGCGAGACGGACGTTAGCGTCGCGACGCCCTGACACGTACACGTCGTGAAGACGCCCACGGAGAATTATTAGGCGTGCCTGGCCCGAGCGCTCGCTATTTCGCTGATCGTTCGCACGACATTCGTAATACCCGGCCGTTCTGTCACTAAAATGCCTCCGAGGCTCATAAGAAAAAAACGAAAAGAAAATAAAAATCTCCCGAGCAAGCGTCACTGATCCCTGACATCTTTTAAACCCCTTACACATTCTTCATCATTGTTTTACTCTTCTATCACTTTTGAAAAGATACTATTTATCTTTCAGCCCGAGACAATTTTTCGAACGCTCATTTTCCACCTGAATTTGTCAGACTCGTTTGGAATTTTTATTTAATTTCTTTTATTTCCTATTAAATTGTCACATTTTCAGGCACATTTCCAGACATTCACATTATACTCCACATTTTTCTTAAGCGTGAATATTCGAGGGATAAAAAAAAGTTTCAACGATTCGAAGAGACTTTCCCAGAACAGATCAATTTATCCATTTTTTGTCGCCCATTTGTAAATTTCAGCAATCTTTATATTCTGCATATTCCGCATTCATGAATGGGATTTGCCTCGTTTCTTCTTCTTCTGTAATATCTGAAAGTTCGGTGACCCGCAATTATTCGTCGGGAATGTATTCTTTCGTTAGCAATCTCACGACCTCGTTTGTCGCGCTGTCCGATCATTTCGAACGAGACACGAGAAAAAAGAGAGATCGTAAAAAACACTCGTAACTAAATTTGGTGAAAAAAGCAGGTTTCGACGAAAAGCATCTCTCACGCCTCTTCTCTCAGGAGGATAAAAGGACACGGTCCAGATTTGACCCATTTATGGTGTTCTCTGTTCCGAAGGGTGATAAAAAATCTTGAAGCTAAGGAAAAAAATGGTCGAGCGAAAAAAGTATACGCTAAATGGGGATCGAATTTATTTTTAAAGAGGAATAAAGACCTCGGTGCGTCGCTGGGGTGCATTCTACCACGCGCTTCTTTTTTTCAACCTATCGTCTCTTCCCTAAAACCTTATAGATTTATTCGATTTTTTTACTGTCCGCCGAGACCTCTTTTAAAAAACTAAAAACATCACCATATACGACTCCTGCCCTGTGGGAAATTCGAAGGCAATTTGAACTTAATAATATGGGCTTATTTCAAAATATATCTCCACTGACACGTCACATATTGGCAAATAAGGCACAAATTTATTTATCGAAGGAGATTATTGTATTACGCTAACTTTTTTATGCCAGCGATAAATTTTGATGCACTGTACTGTGAGAAAATACTTTAATATTTTCTTTTTTATAATGTACTTCATTACTTGTAACTTTTGTCATTTTTATACCTAACGAGCAGCAACGCGGCCGCTGCGCGACCGCTTTTTCCCTTTCAACATGTTTGAATTAATGTTTTACAATTATTGTAAGCGTATACTTCATACAATTTCGTTTAATGCGCTGTATAAATTGATTATGAGTTTCATGTC
>JAPYYW010002815.1:0-18064 GCA_030522545.1 Cremastinae sp. A BG-2022a
ATTGAAATTTGGTAAGCATTTTTTTTTTCATAAAGATGTAGTTGCTTGCCAAATTTCATTAAAATCTCTCTATTTTGATGTAACGAGTCAACTCCCTTAGGTAAATAGGCCTTCTAAACATACGCTTCGTGTATGCGCTAATTGTTAGGTATTCTTTTCTTTTTTCAATGAATGATTACGAAATATTTCGTACGGTCTAATTTTCGTTTGAAATGCCTTCTAAATGTTTCACATTTAAAATGAACTAATGTCTTTCCTTAATGATTAACACGTGTTTCGTTTATTGAAACTTATTTTCCTGTTCGAATGATTCGGCGATTTTTACGTTAATTTGCTTAAATCGATTAATAATAGTTTTCAATGACGCGTGCACTAAGTCGAATTTTTTCCCGTTCGTACTCGATTGGATACGATTTGATCGTATCCAGATGTAACCTTTAATTCTAATTATTTGTTTTAAATGAACGATAAGGTTACTTTTTTGTTTCAAACGACGGAGAATAACTTATATTGCTATAGATTTCAATCTCAACGAAAATTATGATGAATAAAATCATGGGTACACATCTGTAAACGACAGTTTCATCAATGGAGGCTAGAGAAACATCCATGGTTTCATTCTTCAATATCTTTTTTAAATGATCGGAAACCATACTTTTTTTTTCTAATTGCTTCAGCGTGATTCAGTTCAACATCGATTTTAAATTCGTGAAAAGTTTGACTATCTCATACACGTAACATACATCCTTAAGGAATTCCTTGAACGAATACCTTAAATATTACGATTAAAATTACGATAATACGATGAAAAAAACGAACCATCGCCTTCTCTGTACTGAAGAATGTATTTCGAAACTTCACTCGTATCCTGTGACTTGTGTTGCCACTTGACGTTTATGCTTCTCGGTGCAATCATGGCTGTTTCAAGATTGTGCGGTGGCTGGGGAGGCTCTGAAAATTCGAACGATTGTATATGCAAATAGGGCATTTAATTTGGTTGATTGCACATCTAGCGATTTAAATTGTGACGATAATGAACCTTGAACAAGTAATTGGACAAGTTGTTGATCTCTCCCGTAGAGATTGCTCGCACGACAGAAATAAGCTCCGCTGTCCGAAGCTTCGGCAGAGGAAATTTGCAGCTGGGCAACAACACCGTCAGGAGTCACTTCTTGCTTCACCGTCACCCTTATTCATTAACAATCAAGTTTTTAATTTATTTCCATTTCATTCATTCTTATATCAATTCAAGAGCTTATTTTATGAAAAATATGCTCCTATGTAAGGTAAACTTCCCAATAGTTGGACAGCTAATTGTTTTTCACACTTTATCTTTATTTAAAAAATATTCAAAGAAAAAAATCTGCTTCAAATTCACATCTTGACTATTGTCTGATATTTTAGTGATCCAAAATTCATTTTATGTGTTAATTTTCAATAATATTTTTAGTAAATAAATACTTGAATATTTGAATATGTAGAATATTCCAATAGTTGGACAGAAAATCGATCCTCTCTCCAACGTTGAGCGAGTTTGTTCCAATAAATTAACGTTGTGAAAAATAAGCTTCATTGAATATGAAAAATAATCCATATGATATTTTATTGAGAAAAAAATAATTCAAATATTAAAAATAATGTAGCAAAAATTGTCCAACTATTGGGACATGTCCATTTATTGGGACGTTTATCTTACATTCATTTTAATCTACGTCTCTAAATCTATCTTATTTTTCCTTAATACCTGTAATTTGTCGAAGGATTGAGCTCCATTTTTCCACTTTTGAGCCACGTCACTGTGATCGGCTTATCACCATGTACTTCGCAGTGAAGCGTTGCTGTGTCGCCCTTTTTCACGGTTACCGGACGTGCCGCGGGCGCGAAATATGGAGAAGCTTTTCCAAATTCATTACATTTTAAAGTTATTATCGATCAACAAAATACAATACTTCCAATCCTCAGGAGAAACATTGGGTTAGTTCCACCTATATATAGCACTAAAAACTTTTTTTTCATACGAAAATGCAGTACAATTTTTTTCTTTTTGTATTTTCGTAATATTAAGAGCATCGTCCTGCTATCCAATAGTCATTCGATTATTTTTTAGAAGATATTTTTAATTACTGTTTACTTGATATTCTGAATTATCGACTTCCAAATATTTTCAGTAAATAAAGAAAGTACGTCGAAAATTAGTAATAATTTTGGGATTTGCCGATAAATGTTTCATTGAAATTTGTTCAATTTACTTCATCGTTGTCAGCTAGTTTAAATGTGTATTTTTCAATTTGAATTGAAAATATATTTGGATAATTACTTCGACAGTCTACGTTTTTTATCATTCCATATAAAACTTTGAGTAACAATTTGAGAATTGATTAAAGTGCTTCTCAGCTAACAGTCGATTACTTTTTTTAATTCGATCAGAATAATATATTCTGTTGAACATTGTTGGCTATAAGGCCTCGTGATAAAATTGCAAACTTTCAAATTGAATTTTTAATTGAAATTAAATTAAATTTACATGTATCATTAAATTATATTTAATTTCATTTAATTTAACTTAAATTAAATTATGCATGTAAATTGCATAGTTTCATCAACCGTACAACATTGTTTTAATTGCAACAGCAGTTTATCGATTAATCAATAGAAGCAGGGATATGGACGATTTAAGAGTATAAGCCGGAACCCCATTTATTTTGAGTGCTTCTCCTGAGGTTCAAGAAGAAGAACGTAATTTTTATCGAATGAATTATTTTTCTAATTTTTTGCCCTAAATAATTGACACTTTGAAAAATGATTTTTATTACAATTGACTTTGAGCTGGACAACTTTTCCGATGCCCGTGCCAATGCCGTTGCTCGCCTGGCAGAGATAAAAGCCCTCTCGATCTTCCTTGACGTGTTGCAGGACGAGGGTCCCGTTGCTCAGAAGCTTAGTGTGCGCTCGCTCGCGCAATTCTTCATACTCGCCAGATTTGCTACCAGCTTTTTCAAAAATTATTTCCTTTTTTATACGATCATTGAAATATATATTTTTTTTTAATAAAAATTTTAATGAAAATTGTGTTATTGAAAAAAGAAAACGATTTGTTCGAGCGGACTATCGAGTTTTTTTTTTATTAGTGAGAAAAACGCACCGGTAGCTTTTTTCCACACAATCACAGGCGCTGGCACCCCTTCAGCCTGACAATGCAGCGAAACGTGACGATTTCTCTCGACACTCACGTCTTTCGGTTCAACGACCCAGCGAGGTGGGACTGAAAATCAGAGAATCTAGTTTCAGGCCTATCCATCGTAAAATAAACACAATTTTAAAGAGAGTATTTAATAAAACAACGAATATATAAATATTTATAAAATTAGTATGAAAAACGACGAAAATGTCACTCGTCGCGCAAGAGCGGTTTATATATTTTACAAAATCTCGCGCAATTTTCTTGCACGCGGTTAATGTATTTATATACAAGAATTTCAGACAAAAGAGACTCGAAATGGAAGAGAGAAACGAAAGAGAAAAAATAACAACGATCGAAGGCTCGAATTTCGTGACTCTTTTTTTTTTTAATAAAACGATTTTTATGTTTGAAAAAAAGAGAGATCGACACCACAATTTAACTAACAATATATGTAAATAATAAATACCGGTATAATTTTCATATTTTAAAGAAAAACGATCGAACAAAAATTAAATACTCAAATTGAATGACACTGCCGAGAAAAAAAATGCTGTCTTGAAAGGAAAACAGCGCGCGAAATTTATATGTATGTGGGCCGAAATTGATGAAATGTTTTTTTTTCCCCTTAACCGCGCGATTCAGAAATTTATCGTAGCGATAGCGGTTTTTCAGCATTTGTGGCGCTGTGAGGAATTTGGTCGGGAGAAAGCGAGGTAATGATCGTTTCCGCCATGAGCACACTCGTAAACGTTGGGTCGCAGTTTCGGGATAATTTTTTTTTGTTTGCCATTTGTTTCTTCTATATACTCCGTATTTTTATTTTTTATTCTTTTTTTTTGGTGATTTATGGATCAGTTGGTTGCTACTTTACGGTGACGTTGATAAAAACGCTGCACAAGCGAAATACTGTGAGTGGGGATAAAAGTTTTCAACGTTTTACCAAGTGAAACGAACGAAAAAAAAATTGAATAAAAATAATGACAATGCGTTCAGACGCGTGTACAGTGATATTATCGAATGAATAATATCAACGATACTAATAATAATAATAACAACGATAAATGACTATAATAATACGAACGATGGCTTATCAATTTTTTTACTTGCTATATGATAACGAGAGATAAAAATAGCCATTTTCAGTGACAGATATATCGATGAGTAAATTTAAGAAAAAAAAAAAATACACAGTGCCTTTACTGCGGAATGTAAAATATCGAAAGAAGGGCGGGTTGGTGGCGGTAATGGCGGAAAGGGCGTGTAATCCTTGACCCTGAAGGGTCTTTCGACAAAAGCGGCCGTATATATTAGTATCATTTAATTTGCTTCTAATACGTCTATGATATATATAAAAAAATATATAATAATAATGAAAAATGAAAAATAAGACCGGTATTACACGAATAGTTAAAAATCATGGTACGTTTACTACGAGCCTATGCTTTAAGTGTTTTCGATCGTGAAAGCTCGGACAACGCAGTGAGTGAAATTCAAAAAAAAAAAGAATTGGTTTTTTTTTTCATTGTCAAAATACATCGTGCAAGAAATAATTTCAAATTCGAAAAAAAAAATTGTTTCACGTCTGAATTCGTCCGTGCTTTCGTCCAAAAGAAATTATTAACTGTAACTAAAGAGTATATAGAGAAAAGTGAAGAGAATAAGAATATAAACATGACAGATATATGAGAAATAGTTCAAGAACGAGAGTAAAAATGAATAATAGAGCAATCGCGAAGAGGTATATAGACAGAAAAAAAGTGAGAGAAGCGTGGTTGGTAAAAGCGACTATTTACAGTAATGTATTTATTATAATTAATATGTATATAATGTATACACATTCAGTTAATGAATAAAAAAATATTTGAAGGAAAGAAAAGAGATTGTGTAAGAAACGTTGTACCGTGTGTAACATTCAGGTTTCGAAATGCCGAAGATGCGAAAAAATGCATTCTGAAATATGAGACAGATTGAAAAGTCTGAAAAAGGGGGATATATACATATAACTAAGAATTTTGTACAGCCTCGAAGAATCACGATGCAAATTATTTTATAAAAATATTACGAGCGTACAAAACTACCAAACTACATCAAAATTCTTATCATCATCATCATCGTCATCATCATAATTCAAACATTAGAAAGAAAATAGAAAATATGTTTGGAACATCAATTTACAATTAAAAAATGTATAATACACATTTTAATATAGATAAGAACGTGCGTATTTGAATTGAAAAAGAAAAGAGAATGGAAATAAAGAAAAAAAAATAGAAGTGTTACTTTTTCTCGAGTGTTTGAAACCAAAATGGAACGGAAGATGCACGCAAAATGAAAAAAAAATAACAAAATGATGATAATGGCGATCGAGATATGTAATATGAGGTTAAAAGTGTGGTAGAGAAATAAAGATGAGACGAGATACAGATGAGAGGAAGAGGTGCAACTGTTTTACCTTTATTATTCGGTCAAGTCAAGCAAACCTCGGGGGTCCACGAGATACCGACGCATTCCCAGAGAGCCAAAGCAACGTAAATGTAATACACACTGTGTTGGATCGAGGGAGGGAGAGAGGTGAGGAGCTTGCCAGGTGTTTCGCAGATCATTGTGTGATTCTTCATCGGAGTAGGAAATTCTATTCGATTTCTTCTTCTTCTTCTCTTTTAATCATTATTTTTAGGTTCTATCGGGAACAGAACAGATATTTCAACGTCGATCCTCCCGTCGTAAAATCCCAACTTTTAGCTTTTTTTTTATTCCTCATCCGAAAGCTCGATTCTCCTCGGGTGCGATCACTAAAGACTATTGCTAAAATTCTGACTAAAAGTATCTTACGTGTATTTGCTAAAGTGAGATCTATGCAATATGCAATTTATCGACAATGACTCTGGTCCATTTTTCTATATTTCCGGCGAGCGAGTTCTATATTTATGTCTTTTCTTGGTTACTGACACTTGTCTAACGAGAAATCGATTTTTTCGACTCGATTTTCCGACGGGAACATCGACGATATCCTGCAGATGACGATTTTGCCAGAACGAATATGGGAATCGTATTTCAGTGCGACGACGATGGTCGATGTTCTTTTAGGAAATATTTGGCACACGCTACGGATGTTTCTTCGTACGAAGACCGCTTTGAAAACTAGCACGAATCTCGAAGTGTGCATAACAATGTAAAAAAAAAACTCTCTTCTAGAGTAGTTATTAGCACTTTATACTTTATATTCTTTTACTTTATTTTCTTTTACCATTAAATAAAACTCTTTAAAAGATTATTCAGTCACTCGTTATAATTACCTACTTGCAAATCTCTGATTATCCAATTGAAAAAGTGCATTGAATTCATTGTTGAACAAATCGAGATAATGCTTCGCGAGGTGGAAAAATTGGGGTGGTTGAGGGAGGTAAACTGAGACGTACAGATTATAATTTAGTTATAATAATTTTGAGTAAAAGTAACTCGCTCATAAGTTATCTCTTTATATGTAATATGTAGAACACGATATATGTATTTAGATGATTAGTTTGAGAAATGGGGTGTATTGAATCGATTGAGAGGAAATGGGGGGCTCGTCGGCGATGAACTAGTTACCTTTTACCTGTAGCTTGGCCGTGTACCTGACCTCGGCGGCGGGGTTCGCGGCGACGCATGTAAAGTCTCCCGAATGCTCGGCCGTAAGATTCGTTATACTCAGGAGGCTCGAGTAGGAATCCAGCTGGGAAACGTTAGTGGCACTTGCCAATTGCGGGGAGAGAGGAACGAGGCTATGACCGTCCTTTAACCAGGATATCGTTAAGGGTGGATCACCCGCCGCGACCCCGCACACCGTCCGCGTCCTCATCCCCTCGGAAAGTCCCTCTTGGAAGGTAAATGGCTCAATAATAGGGGGTACTGGAAAAAGGTCAAGAGAGAAGAAAGAACCATACGTGAGAGTGAGAAAAAGATGTTTTTTGAGCAACTAAAAACGAGATCCAGAACCCAGACAATAATGTGTATATATTAGCTATTCCATCTCAATTCAACGACGATTTCACGATTACCCTTTCCATCTTTTTTTATTTTTTTTTATATGTTGTTGTAGATGAAAAATAGAGTATCTGTGCCAATTTTTATAGCCGTCTATCTTAGGGCCGGAACACACGATGCATTAAATCAACGTAACGTTACCGCAATTGTGAAGTTGTGCATCGTAGAGACAAATCACAGACGAATAACATTTTTAAAAACGCATCGTAACTGCGTGAATTTAACGCACGTGTGTACCGGCCCTTAAGGTAGTTCTATCAAAAAATCGTTTTCTTAGGATTTTGTTAAAAATTTGGAAAAACCATCTTTGATACAATATGCAATTTTATATTAAATTTTAAGAGGTTTCACTACGTAGAACTCGACATATTTATTGTCAAATATCACTATTTTCTGCAGTCTCCCATAAGAGCCTGTGTTAAATATTGCAATATTGGCATGGCATGCCATTTTCAATCCTAAATATCTTGAAATCTAGATGGTGAACCTTTTTAAAATTTTGCACATCTCTTTATTGTACTTGACAGAAGCTTCCTTTAGTTTTTTTTAAAAATCCTAAGATTATGAATTTTTAAATTCTTATACGTACGTAGCAAGTACAAGTCACCTTGGATGACCTTGAATTTTTAATATGTTGTTCTTGAAACAATTTGCAACAACTTTTCTTAATAAACTTTTGCTCAAAAACCATACGGCATCGAGATAATATGATATAAAAACTTTTGTTTTGACTGTACTGATAGAACTACCTTAACGCGTTCCAAAGTTGCGTAAAATTATTTAAATATTTGTAGCTTTTACAATAATGAAGATATCGTAACGAGATAGGAGGTTATTTTTTTCTTTTTTAATGTACTTTTTAGAACGATAATTGAGAGTCGAGAAAAACATTTTTTTGTGTCTTTTTGGCCATTTTGAGCTCAAAATTCTTTCAATGAGACCCCTTCGATTTTTTTTAAATTCATAAAATTCTATACATTAAGAAACAACATTTTTGAGCCCAGACCGAAGATGGAATTCAAATAACTTCGTATAAAAAAAACAGAAATGTTTGTTTTTTTTGCAATTTTGATCTTTTTTTTCGTTCTGTGACTGTTGAAATATTTTTTTTTATACGAAGTTATTTGAATCCCATTTCTGGTCTGGACTCAAAATTTTTAATGTAGAATTGTATATTAATTTTAAACAAATCGAAGGGGTCTCATTGAAAAAAAAATTCAATTTTTGAGTTTAAAACGGCTAAGAAGACACTAAAAAAATTTTTTTTCTCAGTTCTCAATTTTTTACCAAAAAGTACATAAAAAATAAAAAAATGATCCTTATTAAGTTACGATATTTTAACTATTTGTAGAAGCTATGAATATTTTAAGAAATTTACGAAACTTCTGTACAAGTCAAGATAGAGGGCTAAAAATTTGCATGGACGATTTCTTTTGCATCCACAAGAACATATTAAAATATAAAAAGAATCGAATTCATCTTAAAATCGTCGTTTAATTGGAGTGAAATTGCTTATATGTATCGCACCGATACAATAATATGACGTAACAGATATAGCTTTTCAAAAAAAGTATACCCAATTCATTTGATCACACAAACAAAATTAAATATACGACAAACCAAAAAAATACAGACAATAACTTTCAGAATGATAACGAATCAATGAAAAATACGCAAGAACTTCGTACCAGGTTCCATATTGTGCGTACTACTATATTATAGTAGCACTTCATAAATATGTATATGATAGTTGCCTCTGCAGCTATAATATATATTTATATTTATATATATATATATATACAATTATGTAAGTCTATTATGTTATAGTAGTAATAGTGACAGTGTTATATATTATGTATGTATAGTATAATAAATTTTAAATGCATTTATAGTATATAAAATATACATATATACCTTTTTGAGCATGTCACATAATTGGAAGACATTTTATTTTATTTTCTAAATTTTTTCTTTTTTTTTTTATGCCGAGAATTGCAAAAAATATTGGTTTTTTTTCGCTTTACTTTTAGCTTGAAAATTGCCAAGACCTCGAGATTTGTGAAAAACGAGGATTTAGCGATTGAGTTTGTCAAAAAAAGTATATATATATCGTACGGATTATGTATACTATATAATTTTTTATGTACAATAGAGGCAGTAACGTAGCAACGAAGAGTATAGAGATAGATTTTTAGAAGAAGAGAGAAATAGAGAGAGAGAGAGAGAGGGAGAGCTTGAGAGCGAGAGACCGAGAAGAGAGCTTGACCCCGCCGTGGACCTTTGACCTGCCGCCCATTTTTTTTTTCGTATTTACATTTTTCTCTTTGGAGATAAGCACAAAAATTCACACTCATTCGTATTCCTCACCTTCGTGTCATTCATTCATCGCAATAAACGAGCGTGCAGTTTTCAAAAACATTTTACGATGGCTCGAAAATTTCATCAAATAATATCTCATCCTTTTATTGACATTTTTAAACATTTTCCTTGATATTATGTTCTTGAAAGAACTCGACGCGTGCAATCTCGATACGTCCTTTCCTGAGTCTTTATTTTACGAGCCACCGTGGCAAAGAGAGAAAGAGAGAGAGAGAGAGAACAAACGAAAAATGAAAAATGTTTTATCGTTAAAAATGAGACAATGTGAGAAATTTCTTCCAATCTCGTGCTTCGGGAAAATATTTTTCGGGTCGTTGCGGTAAAGCCTGTGTCGCACGTGCATTTTCAGATATTTTTCCTGGACCGCGAGAAAATTGAAAAATTTTCGAAGCATGGACAATGAGGGAACTCGTAAAAAAAAATAGAGACGCGAAAATAAAATTAGAAAAACGATCGAGGCGTTAATGACCGAAGGATCAACATTTTTTTCCAATTTCGAGCAAAATTAATACGACGCGAGTCGATCGGAGGACGAGGCAAGAACGTGAAAATAAAAGTATTTACAGTGAGGTCGAGAGGTAGCAAGCATGCATCTCGACTGGTGCAAAAAAAGACTCCGATCGATCTATGATAAACCAAAAAGAAACGAAACAATAATAGCCATTGAAAAAAGGAGATTTAATTTATTAAAAAAAATATATATCTATAAATATATATAGAATATCTAGAGAGAAAGAGAGAAAGAGAAAGACTGTAGATAAAGTATGTTAAAAAAAAGTTACATACGAGAGTGTATAAAATGTATATACAATATAATGTAAATATATAATATAATATATCCATAAACGAAATATATCTCGTATCTAATATATATATTTGGTCAGCCACACGTTCACGCACACGCGTATACAAATACAATACAGAGAGAATGCAAAAAAATGGACGTTCGAGAACGTGAAAAATATTTTGTTTATTTTCGTTGTTTCTTCTTCTTTTTTTTATCGTGTAATTTGTTTAATTGGGCGGTCAGGCGGTTCAGCGGCAATAAAAGAGAGACTTTTCGGGGCCTGGAGAAAAGATTACCATGAACCACAAGTTGCTGCGTGTGGGATACCTCTGCGGCCGAATTACGCGCCACGCAAGAGTAATTCCCATTGTGATCTGGAGATAAACTTTCAATCATCAGTATGCTACTGAACTGGTCCACATTGGTGATAGTGACGCGTTCGGAAGGTCCCATGGCGCGGCCATCCTTCAGCCACGATATAGTGAGCGGCAGATCGCCCCGCGTAACCGAGCAAGTCAGCGTCGTCCGTTCGTGCAGATGGAGATCGCTATCTGCCGTGAACGGACTTATTTTTGGGGGTACTGAAATTCAACAAGAAACAAAACAACAGACGATCAGATCTCCCTCTCCAGATCTGCCAAAAATTTCCCGGTAATAAAACCCGATGATGGCAGAACGATGATAAATCATCCCCAACCCCCTTTGGGTTGACGACCAAATCTTTCAAACTGCAAAAAAGTATCAGAATTAACGCGCCACTGCCCAATTGGCGTCGATTCCGTATCAGAAACTCTAGTTTTATTGACGACCATGGCCTCCGTTGATTTTCTGTGGAAATAAATGAAGAGAGAAGAAAAAAAAGAGTGCATTGCGCAGTTCGAGACCTTACCGATAACGCTGACGTCGCCGGATCTTCGGGCACTGTGGCCCTGCTTGTTTCGCGCCCAGCACGTATAAGTCCCGGTGTCTCCGTCCTTCTGCACGCTCGATATGACCAGAGTCCCATCCGGCAAGACCTTCTGCCGGATATTGTCCGGCAATTCGCGGCTCGTTCGCTCCCATTTGATCTCCTCGATCGGATAACCCGCGACGGGACACTTGAGCCTCAGAGTTTCACCCGCGACTGCTGTCACTTTTGGTATAAAACGGATATACGGCAGACCGTAGACGTTTAGACGCGCCGCGTGCGTTACTTTTCCCGCTCGGTTCTCCGCCGTGCACGAATATTCGCCACCGTCCTCCACCATCACCTGGCTTATGTTCACGTGCGAGATCACATCTCCGTGCACCGTTACGTACTGCCCGATCATGAATCTTCGGGGGTTCACAAAATACACTCGTATTTTTATTATTTTTTAAAAATATTTTTCAGACATTATGCTGCTTGTACACGTTGGGCCAACTGAGGCCAATGTCCAACTTAGGACAACGTAGGCCATGCAGACCAATTTTCAAATTAGAAATCAAATTCGATTATGTATATGCCATGCGTAAAAGAGTTATTTATTGGCATGTTTTCATGTATTAGTTCAATGATTTTGTTGATTAATGTTTAAAGCAAATGATTTGGGAAGAATAACTAGCATTGGGCCAACGTAGGGTAATGTAGACCAATTTCCAAATTAGAACGTATCAAGTTCGATTACTTATATGCCAGTGTGCATAAAAGAATTATTCGGCATGTTTTCATATATTTGTTCAATTCTTTTGTTGATTAATGTTTGAAGAAAATGATTCGGGAAGAACAATTAGCATTGGGTCAATGCAGATCGGTTTACAAATTAGAACGTATCAAGTTCGATTACGTATATGCCAGTGTGCATAAAATAATTATTCGGCATGTTTTCGTGTATTAGTTCAATTCTTTTGTTGATTAATGTTTAAAGCAAATGATTTGGGAAGAACAATTAGCATTGGGCCAACGTAGGGCAATGCAGACCAATTTCTAAATTAGAACGTATCAAATTCGATTACGTATATGCCAGCGTGCATAAAAGAATTATTCGGCATGTTTTCATATATTTGTTCAATTCTTTTGTTGATTAATGTTTAAAAAATGATTTTGGAAGAATAACTGGAATTGGGCCAATTTACGCCAACATAAGCCAACTAGCCCTTGAAATGATTGTTATTGTTATTGTTATTATTATTGTTATTGTTGGCCGACGTGTAGAGGCAGCATTACATTACAAAAAAATTCGGTTCAGTTTTCTATCAAATTAGTTTTCTTTTATTGAAAAATACCATATAGAGTTTATTCAACGCATTGTTTGTATGATTACTTTTAAGGTAGATCGATTGCTAAGTGCCGTATAAAAAATGGGCCACTACCCTTCACGAGAAAGTATAGTGTTCACAAAAAGTTTAGAACATTGCGAATTTTTGAAAATATTATCAGTGATCATAGAAGAAACATAATTATGCTATTTTTATTGAATTTTACTCACTTGTACTGAACATTGATAGTCTTAAATTTTTTTCAAAATGGAAAAAATGGAAAATTTTCAACACAATGATTTTTTTTTCTCAAAAATTAGAACTGAGTTACGGTCGAAAGAGAAAAATTGGCTTTCTCTATGTCTGACCGAGTATTTTCTTCTTTGAGTTCAGCCGGATATATGTGATTCGGGTTGAAATTGGAAATGAAATATCAATTGGAGCTCTGACTGATAAAAAGAAGAAGAAATCGCGTTATTCGTGGAAAAAAAATGGCTGCGCGGAGAGAAATTGTATGAGAGAAGTAGAAACGACTAAAAAAGACTCTAATGCAAATTTTTTATTAGAGGGAAATAACTATAGATCGCATTATAATCTCGTTTCGAGCCTTTTCTCTTTTGTGCCTCTCTCTCTTTTTTTTATATTTTTTTCAGAGAGGAAAGAATCGATACGAGGACGGTAAAAAAAAGGCTACGTAGGGGTAGTAGGAAAATGCAATGTTCTCTCGTGAAATTACCTCGTGATGGTCGGCAGTGGAAAACCGTCGAGTGCCCAGGTCACTTGCGGAGTAGGATTTCCCGCCGCTGAGCATTTCAGGGAGACTGCTGGCCCTGGCTGGAGAGTTTGTTCAATAAAAGAGTACAGCAGCACTGGTGGGGCGTCTATAATAACAAAAAAGAATAACTATTTCGTTTCATCCATTATATTTGTTTTGAAATCTTTTTTAAAACAAAAGTTTTACAGGTATCGAGATATAAACTTTTCGAACTGAATACTTTCCATATTATTTTTCTACCAATTCATGGATAGTGCGATATAAGAGTCTTATATAATTAAAGTAAAGAGAGAAAAGAGTGAAAAATCGAAATGAGGCTATGTAGGTTATTACGTCGTCGGGAGAGATAGGTGGAAACTATTGAGAATAAGAGAGAGAGAGAGGGGGGGCGAGGCGAAATAAAGCAAGATGAAGGAAGACTGACAAGAGATATGTATAAAAGAGAAGCGGGAGAAAAAAGCTACAGAAGGGGAATTGGGGGTGGGAGAAAAAGAGGCGCGATAGCGAGAAAATGAGGAGGAGAGCTTTCGACTCTGGTATACGCAGAGAGAGAGAGAGAGGAATAGATGAGGGAGGACATATAGGAAAAGAAGCCTCGGAGTGCGAGGAACAACGAGACAATGGAACCGCTCGGATGGAAAACTCCGCTTCGCTCGCTTTTCTTTTTTCCTTTTCCATTTTAATTCTCTTTCTTGCTCTTTCCCTCTTTCCTGGGCTGAACGCGTGTTACCCAGCTACGTTTTTCTCGTAATTTGTCTCGAAAAAAAAGAAAAGAAAAAAAAACGCCGCGGTGAAGAATAAGCCGCGGAAAATGGAGGAAAAGAACGGGAGAAGCGTAACGAGAGGAGAGAAGACGCGCGTAAATGTTCGCGGAGAGTTTGAAAACGAGGCGGAGCGAGAGAGCAAGAATAAAAGCGGGAGAGAGAGAGAGAGAAAGCGGGCGTTGGGATAAAGTATACATACGCCTGCGAGGAGAAAAGTCACGGCTATAAAGAGAGATAAAAAAGATAAATGAAAAATCTGAAATCGAACGCGAGCGACAGAGATTTTCCGGGCACACATTATTATTCGTCTAGAGCTTTTTCTACTCCCCTCCGCCTTGTGTTCCTTCACGTTTCGATGCACCTTGAGAACACTCAGTAATTAAAAGTGTCGCGAATCAAAGTAAAGCGAAACATGGATATTCGTCGACGAGTTTTTTCTTTCTTCAATAAATAAATTCTTACGTATATATGAAACGAAAAAAACGAACGACGAATTCCTCATCAATGTATATGGTATTACAATAAATAGGATGTAATTATCGTATCATTTTACCATCGTCATGTAATTACACTCATAAAAATCATCATAATTGTCACGTTTTTTGTTATTATCACAATAATACTGCATGTGGAATTTTTCTAAATAGAAATGTTATATGAGCATAAATGAGAATATGGCGCATCACGTTGCTAAAAAAAAAGAAAAATATAATGTGCTTCCGCTCAGTAATTAAAAATATCGCGAATCAAAGTAAAGCGAATAATGGATATCCATCGACGAGATTTTTCTTTCTTCGATAAATAAATTCTTACGTATATTAAACGAAAAAAACGTACGACGAATTCTTTATCAACATATATGGTATTACAATAAATAGTATGTAATTATGGTATCATTTCATCATTATGTAATCACACTCATAAAAATCATCATCATTGTCACGTTTTTTGTTATTATCATAATAATACTGCGGAATTTTTCTAAAGAGAAATGTTATATATAAAAAAGAAAAATAAAATGTTCTCCTGCTCAGTAATTAAAAATATCGCGAATCGAAGTAAAGCGAATAATGGATATCCATCGACGAGTTTTTTCTTTCTTCGATAAATAAATTCTTACGTATATTATTAAACGAAAAAAAACGAACGACGAATTTTTCATCAAAATACATAATGGTATTACAATAAATAGAGTATGTCACGTTTTTTGTTATTATCACAATAATACTGCATGTGGAATTTTTCTAAAGAGAAATGTTATATATAAAAAATAAAAATAAAATGTGTTCCCGCTCAGTAATTAAAAGTATCGCGAATCAAAGTAAAGCGAAATATGGATATCCATCGAAGAGTTTTTTATTTCTCTAATATATAAATTCTTACGTATATTAAACGAAAAAAAACGTACGTCCAATTCTTCATCATCATAATATATGGTATTACAATAAATAGTATGTAATTATCATATCATTTCATCATCATCATGTAATTACACTAATAAAAATCATCATCATTATCACGTTCTTTGTTATTATCACAATAATGCTGCATGTGGAATTTTTCTAAAGAGAAATGTTATATGCCCATAAAAGAGAATACGGCGCGTCACGTTGCTAAAAAAAAAAGAAAAATGAAATGTGCTCCCGCTTTTTTTCGAGCAGTCTGAATGGCGTGGATCATTAAAAAATATACTTTGAAAGCGAAAAAAAACACTCGCTGGTTTAGAAAGGTTTTTCAGATTTCGCGGTCGAAAGGATGAGCAAGTCGTATACCAGCGACGAGAGAGAATTTCTCATTGGGGGGATGATAATAATTAATTGGAGCTCGCGGATGTTTTGTCTCCGTGCGGACGATTCTCAGCGTCGTTGCGCATAATTCGCACTCGCCCTGGTAACGAGTTTTCTGTGAACGGACGACAGTTACTTTTCATCCCGGCTTATCGAAAATCTGACAATGACAGCGAACGCGAGCCTGAGTACGCGAAAATACGCGGATCCGAGTTTTTGGCGCAATAAAAGCGGCCGAACGGGGGAGAGAGATAGAGACTCGGACGAGCCAGAGAAATATTTTGCCTAACTCAATTAAACTCCCGTTAGTTTCATTCGTAATTTAAAAGCAGCGTTCTCGCATGGAAAACAGTTTTGCTGAGTTAAAAGCCGTCGAGTTTATAATTTTATTTTCCGTCATGAAAAAAAAGGTTTTTTTTTATTGAAGTAACTTGGAAAAAGAACTGAAAATAATCATTTCGATGATTTTTATTTTTTATTTTATTCAAATGCGAATTCTCGCTGCTTCGAATTTTTTTTTGATCAAATTTATTGACTCGTGTCTGATTAAAAATTTATAACGTCGTTGTAGAAAATAAGAAAAGCATTGGATTTTATAATACTGCATTTTTTTTAAATTGTGGTAATTTGTTTATGTCGAGGAAGAAAGACGGTTGAGCACGAAAATGGAGAATGAGAATGAACGAGAGAAGAAAAAAATGTTGAGATAACGATATACTATACGGGCGTTTAAAACGTGCCTCGTTCGCATTTTTTGACCGAGCAAAAAGTTGTAACGAGGCCAGAGTGTCTTTTTCATTTTTATATTTTCCTTTTTTCTTTTTTTTTTACTCCAACCTGGCTTCCTTTGACGAAAATCCTCTATATACATTAGTGTCGCTGATGAGCAAGCTAGATGCTAACTTCGTTGTTGCATCAAAGAATCGTATTTTCTTCATCTCGTCTCTTCCCGCTCTCTTTTTTCGTTTTTTATTTCCCCTCATTCTCTTTCTCTCTCGTTCGTTTGTTATCTAATACGTTTCAAACTATATAGTCTTCTAGCCTGACGATTTTTCATGAGTTTTTGCGATATTGTTATCGCTTTTTATATTTATCGATATTGTTATATAGCTACTTATTTGCATTTTGTTTATTACTTAATATTATTCTTGAAATTTCAAAAAATTAAAAAAAAACCAAAGTAAAAATGTTTTTTTTTCTCGTTTTTTTTTTAATTCCAAGAATGTCATGCACTATTTTACTGTACTCTGCATAATATATTCATGTACTCTGCAAAACATATTCAAATTTAAGTTCATCTGCTTAAAAAATACGAGCGTGAGATCTGTCCGAAAATTCACTCAAAATTGGATGTTTCGCATCACCTTAAGGTTAAAGTTGAAATAATGTAAAATTAGATTTGATTGGTTAGTTTAGAATAAAAGAGTTGAATAACTAACCTCCCAACTGAAGTTCGGCGGAGGCTTGAGCAGAATCGCCCTCGGTTCTTCGGACGATGCATTGGTACATACCGCGATCCTCACGGCCGATACCATTAAGTCTGAGAACGTCGGATTGCCGACCCGAGCCCGGAAGCGGTCGGCCATCCTTGTACCACGTCACGAAGTGCGATCCCGCCTGTGAATGACTTCCTATCACGCAGTAAAACTCGGCATTTCCACCGAGATGGACACTCAACAGTGGCGGTGTTACTTCCACGTGAAGGGGCGCCGTAACGATTAGTCTAAAATTAGTTCAAACTTTTGCCAATTTATACTTAATCTTATTATAATTATTCTTTCATTTTTTTAAGCTGCATGTGTGTATACTCGAGTTTATACTTGATTCTTTCACAGTTTAATATTTATAAATAACTAGCAGATTATAGTGGCTCGGGCGCTTCGCGCCCTTGCGGCAATAAGAACACTTATCCAAAATCCGATCTTTTTGGATTGTTTAGAATGAATTCTGGGATTGCGCTCCGAATAATTACCATTTTTGTTATCTGCGGAATATTTTCAATCAAATAGGCTCTTAAAATCGAAAAAAAAATTTTTTTTTTTAAATTGATGAGTCACACTGGATCTCGTGGACCCATGAAAATTTCAATTAGCAATATCTTTCCTTTTTCTTGACGAAATGAACTTTATAAAGTGTGATTTTTAAAGA
>JAPYYW010002816.1:0-32305 GCA_030522545.1 Cremastinae sp. A BG-2022a
TCTGAGAAGCGCTTATTGGACCTCTGGCGTGAATTTCAGCGACACAGCTAACTAAACACACAGAAACACAAGAATTTTCTGTGTCAAGCTGCATCGAGCGGTGTCGTTTTTGAAAAACCACGTTTCAAACACAGTGCAACACAGTCTCGCTCTGCGTCGTAGCTGGAAAGCACCCGCTGGTTTTCATTGGCTTACCCGGGACTTCGGTTTTGTCCGGATCCTCGTCGTCGTCGAAGTCGCTGCCACTGCTCTCATCGCTCATATCCTTGTACTTTTTTGTCGCCTGGAAAGAATAAATTTTGAAAGCCGTCCACGAGACTAAATAAAAGATAAAACAATAGTAACCATCTTGGAAAATCATTCGGTGGCTCGATAGCGGTCCTAAAAAATTTGTTTGAATCGGAAGAATGTTAGGTTATGTCGCGAGCGCGTTTAAAAAGGAGACCCTCGTAAAGCGTGTTCGAACGAGCTCGCGCAATTCGCACGTGTTTTACGAAGCGCTCGGAACACCGAAATATTCGATAAAACTCTCAATAAACGCTGACAATGCCGTGCACCCGTGTTAAACGTTGATACAAAAAAGCGTCGAAGTGAGGAAAAATTGTTCGTATAACGGAGGAATGAAAAATGCGCGCGATGCACGGACACACGCGTTCGAGCGCGCGCACACACATACACACACCGCACGGACAGTGCGCGTTCTCTCGTGGAGCGTTTCGGCGATATCGCAAAGCGTACGTTCACGAGATTTTCCCCCACCCCTCCTCGCAAGAAGCAGAAGAAAAAAAATCGTGGAAGAAGCAGAGAGGAAAAAAATGCACGCGATTCGGAAGAGAATTGCATCGGTACGGGAGAAAAAATCGAAGACAGCTGCGGGACGCGAGAAAAATATTTGATTCCGGGGAAAAAAAGAAAAGAAAGAGGGAAAAAGAGATAGTGCCGGCAAGACGGGAAAACGGGGGGGCTGTCCCGAACGATTAATCAGCGAATCGTATCGCGTCGGGAGCCTGACGGTGATTTTTTTTTCGAGGAGAAAGAGAAGAAAGAAGAAACGACGGAGAGACTATTTAACCATGCACCGCCCCCACTCGCGAAACGTCACGGAGGATATCAGACCCACGCGCTTTTTTGTGTCGAAACATCGATTCGGGCTCGAAGGATTTTACCATCTCGAGACGCGCTGGAATACGAAGCAGAATTGAAAAAGAAAAAAAAACAAGTATCCCACGATGACAAATCACGTTTTGATGCGACAAGAGGATTGACTCTTTTCTCTCCCTCTCTCTTCTTTTTTTTTTCCCCGAGACGACTCGAAATTGTCAGACAGCTAACGAAAGAGACCGCGTGCGACGCCGCATGTATTTTTACGGTCCCTCCTCCCCTCCCTCCCCCCACCCCTCCCACGGATATCGCCCTCGAAATTGTAAAACTACCTCGCGAAGGACGTGTTCCTCCGACACGAGAGTTTTTGTTCACAAATAAATCAGAGTAGAGGAAGTATCCTCGTGACGAATTTGAGAGCACAGTAATACGCCGCCCGTGATCACAAATCGGCGAAACGAACGAGGAGGGAGGGACGGACGCGAATGCACGATCAACGGACAACTTATTTATTTATTGCGGAGAACTTACGGTGCGCTTGGGTCGGGGCATAATTCGAGTACTCCTAGACACTGGAAGCGTTTTATTGTCCCGTTAAGCGCGCACAGCGAGCTCGTCTGTCGCCATTTTAGCTGAAAACCCCCCCGAGAGCCCACGATGCACCGCGCGCGCGTCTCGCGAATACAAAAACACCCGCGTTCGTTCCTGGCGAAACGCTTTCTCCGTCGCTCCCCTCGGTCCCTCTTGCTCCCTCTCTCTCGCTCGCTCGCCGAGCATCCGCGCTATCCCCGTCCCGCGCGTACGTATTTGCTACCCCGGGGTTGCCAGATCTACGACGCGATCCTACAGCCGGTTCGCAAACACCTCTCTATAGACGGAGATGCGCTTCTTTTCGTTTCGTTTCTTTTTTTTTCTTTCTTTCTTCAAATGATCTCGTCACGAAACGCGTATGACCTTTCGAACCGTAGATTATCGATCGAGGATGCTTTTGGACTTATTTTCGGGGCTGTTGACGCGTCTCGGGATCGAGTACCGAGCTCGTACGAGCCTCGCACGAATCCGCATTCGAGGGGATTCGGAGCCAGCGTTGGTGAAGATTCACCCGATTATATTCGAGCACGCCGTAGCGGCAACGTCGCAACTGCGCGGCGCAGATCGTTAGACGTTTTAAGTATTCGCGGCAAAAAGAAAAGAACGCTTAAAACTATTTTATTCGATAATTAGGCGTTCGTTGAGAGATTTATGATGGCCGGAGACCTTCTCGCCTCTTTTGCCACGGATTCGTTCGGATTTCGTTGTTAAATAATATACGCTTCGCGAGCTTTTTCATTCGGGATTCGTTAAATATGAGAAAAAAATAGGGATTCGTGTGGGCGGCGATCGATCCGAGCTTCGCGGGTGCGCGCAGCGCTGTCTGTCGATTGTTTTCCAAGCTATAAGCCGAAGGCTGACGGAAATGCACGACGGGACCCGATTCGCTCGAGCTTATCAATTTCGAAAAATCCTTCGTGACTATTTTCACGTTTTTACGACATTACCGATTCTTGATATCGAATTGTGTGATCAAGGAAATCTGATTTACCGACGAATGGTATTAAAAGTATTTAGCTAATCGACGGGTGATATAAAAAATCGTTTTCATCGACGAACAATATAAAAGAACTTTTGGTAATCATTTGACAATAATATATCATTCTGAGATAAAAATTTATATACCAAATGATTCTATATTTATGTTTATTCAATGAAATTTCTATCTCTGTTCGCTAGGTGACATTACTATGACAATTGGATGGTTTTATGTTGAATTTTGATAAATAATCTGTCGATTTAGACAGTGTACTTAATTTCTAAATGATATACGTTTTCAATCATTCAAGATCATTCGTTAAAGAAATAATGTTATCGTGTTTTTTTTATTCATATTGTTTTTCTTTTATTACTAATAAATTAATTTAAAAAATTTTTAGATAAAAATAATTTTTTTTAAAAACTGAATACTAAAATTTTTTTTACAGATTTTATTATTTCTTTTGCTTATTTTTTTAATTTGGATAGTAGAAAGATATCGAGCATTACACCATCTGTATATTGTTTTTTTTTAATTCTTTTACGTATATATTCGTTTGAAAATACTTAAAATATCAGCAGAAATGAATTTTTAACTCGAAAACGCTGCAATTGAAATTTTCTAAAATCTACCTTTACCGAATTGTACGTAAAAGATAAAAAATGTCTTGTATATAAAATTCTCTGAGTACGTATGAAAGTAGTAAATCTTCATACAATATTTATATCATTGAAGATATTGACTAAATTTTTTTACAAAATGATGCCTAAATTTTTAGCTGATGATTTCATTATTCTCATTCTAAGCTACATAAAGAAGATACAGTCATATAGTAATTTTATGTTGCCACAAAAAAATAAATCTACTCAGTATTTAATATAACTACTTATTATGATAATCATTTTATGAACTATTTTGTGCTAAATATATTTCCCTGAAAATAATTAATAATAATAGTAAATTAAACAGATTAATCGTATTTGAGAATTCATTTATTTAAAAAACGGAGATGTGAATTTTGCAACAGGCAAAATGACCGGAAAACGACTATATTCTGAAGTTAATTGTTTTTCATTCTTTTTTGTTCATTTGTTTTTCATATTAATCCATTAAATTCATTAAAATTAGCTATAAAATATTTTGAATCAACTTTCAGAGTTTATAAGGTAAACATCCCAATAGATGAACATGTCCCAAAAGTTGGACAATTTTTGCTATATTATTTTTAATATTTGAATTATGTATATTTTTCTAAATAAAATCATATGCATTATTTTTCATATACAAAGAGGTTTATTTTTCATATCGTTAATTTATGGGAACAAACTCGCTGAACCCTAGATACAGGATCGATTTTCTGTCCAACTATTGGGACATCCCACATATTTAAATGTCCAATTATTTATTTACTAGAAATATTGTCTAAATTTAACACATAAAATGAGTTTTTGTTCACTAAAATATCAGACAATAGTTTAGATGTGAATTTGAAACAGATTCTTTTGTTTGAATACTTTTTAAACAAAGATAAAGTGTGAAAATCTTTAGCTGTCCAACTATTGGGACGTTTACCTTGTAGATATTTTTTCAAGTCCAAACAATGAGAGTAGAGGTTTTGGTATATAGGAATCATTTTAGTAACTGGGCGTCTTAAATGTCCCAATGTGCCATCTAAGAGTTAATTACATATTTTTATTATATAAAAATACACATTTTTAATCATTATTTAATAATATATTTTATTCAATTTGATTAACGAATTGGCAGTACGTTAACTCTACTCTTCACTTCTCTACTCAAGACCATATTTTAAGCTAAATTTGGCTTTTTAAAACTGCAGAAAAGTTTTTTTGAGTAAATTTATTCCAAAATAGTCAATTTTTTTTTATATATACACTGAAAAAAAATTTTGTGAAATTTTGTTGATTCAACAAAATTTTGGTTTAATCAACTGAAATTTTGTTGATTCAACTAAAATTTTTTTCTCAGTGTAGCAACCACATTCAAGATGAAATACGAAAAATAATGTCAAGAGTAGAGAAGTTAAGAGTTAACGTACTGCCGAACGAATTGATATTTAATAATATCAGCAGAAGAATGGGATCGGAATTGAAAAATGAAAGAAGATATAGTGAGCACGTGTCATTTGTATGTGATAAACTGTGCTTGTGTCTTGTTCGGTGAGCGTTAAAAATCAAAAGGATGAAGCAACATTGGATACAAAGTATGAAAGGGAAGGGAAATACGTACGTTGATGGGCGAATAACTCTCCGGGCAATAAAAATATTGTTTGGAAGAGAGTGGTCGTAAGTATAACTCGTTGGTGAAAGAGCATAAGAGAGAACGGTTGCTTGAACGGTCGCAATTAGAGGCGGTAGAAAAAGAGATGAGGAATAGTCGTCGGCGGAGGGTTTCTTGCGAGACGAAGCGCGTTTATTGCCGGCGCAAGCTTCCCCGTACGTCGTGAGTGGTCCTCGCCGTTTGCGGTGTTACTATGAAACACTGTCTGTCACAGCCCGTTTAACATGCTCCCTGTGTATGCGCCTTTATCCACTTTCTCTCTCTCTCTCTCTTTCAAACTCTCTATATCGTTACCATATGTAAATGAAATGAAAAGCCAACTCTTTCCTCATTAAATGAAAAAGTGATACCGCATAGGAAGAAGCCTCTAAAAATGTCTCAAAAAGTTTCGTGGAGACTCGCAACGACGAACAACATTCGGCTTGTTGTGTACATCTATTTTTATTTTTTTTTATTTTTTATTCTCGTTTTATTTTTGTTTGCATTATTCTTATTTTATTGTTTACATCTTGTTGGATTTTAGTTTGTGTCGTTTTACTTTGATTTGATTTATTTTAAAAAGTTTCGTGGAGATATATTCGGCTTGTAAATTTTATTAATTTTTTTTTCTCGTTCTTTTTATCTACATTTCACTGAATTTTTAATTTATGGTTGTTTTAATTTAGTTTGCTTTATTTTATTTTTTATACTTCTACTTCGGTTCCATCTTCGTTGTACGAAAAGTGAAAGGTGTAGATCATACGTGTACGATCAATGTATGGAAGGGAAAAAAAGGACACTATGGATGAAAGTTTTATTTTTATTAAGTTTTAAGACAGTTGAGGTAAGTTATATAATCACAAAATAGACGTGGGACAGATTTTCTGGGACAGAGTTTCACGAAGTTTTATCATTTTCAATTTTGAATTTTTGGAAATCTTCGCTTTTTTAAATATATTTTTTAAGTGTCCACATTAAAAGTTTGGTCCAAAGTTAAATTTTGGAAAATAAGAACTATATACGAAACTTTTAAACTGGAAGATACAGGAACAACATTCTTCAGTTTTGCATGTGTGTTAATATAAGGCAAAAAAATCCATACATCCATCCAAAAATCCATAAGTGAAGAAAGTCAATATGTGAAAAATTTCACTAATAATTTCGATTTTCACGTACGACCAAACTTTTGAATAGACTGTCGCGTAACTCCTATTTTACGTGTTGACTGAATGTAAAATCAACATTTGAAATTTCTTGGGATCAAATTTCTTCAAAGATTGCACAAATTTTCTTTAACATATTATATATGCTAAAGTATATTCAAAATTTAGAGCAGCTCTATTATTTAGTAATTCAGATATTAATTTTTTTTAATAGCTTTTTTTTAATATAGGCTTTTTAAATCTTTCACATAGTAATGGGAAATCTCCCATAAAAATGGGATTGTAAAAAAGGTGCTGATTTTTGACAAGTTAAATATCGATTTCTAAATGGTAAAGCTTCATTATTTTTTACAAAAATTCCTCGTACAACACTAAAGAAGATTTGTGTAATTTTTTAAGAAAATCTGTATCAATACAGTTTCGAAGTTTTACTATCTCAATGAAGTTAATTCTTGAAAGAAACAGTACTACCAAATACATTCTTAACGAGAGTGGTCCCTCATCGTTGAGTATATATATACGAATGGCCGAGGCGCCACCCAACGACTGATTTCTGCTTACCGATTACTATCTATATACGTGTCTACACAAAGCAGCCCCCTCATCTTCTCCACCCTTCTTTTCTGCTTCATTCTCTCTTTCCTCCTTTTTTTTCCTCCTTTTGAATCTCATACCCACATAAATGTATTTTCCAAGAGATTCCGCCAGGCATCAAACCACTCTTATGCAAACGCAACTCAATGATCGTTGTAAAACATATTTAATTTTTTTTTTCCAAGGCTGAAAGTAAATATATCTATGCAACTCTCAGAGTCTCGCTGAAATTATGTATCGCTGCTTATTTTATTCCAATATTTTATATATTTTATTAAAAATGTATAGAGGTAATTTTTATCGTTTATATTTATATTTTACATTATTTTATTACTGTAGAAACTATGTTGCACTGAGAAGAATAAAAAAACAAAAAATATTTAATATATTCAAAATATATAATAAAAACAAAAAAAAACGTTTTTCGCTGAATTGCATATTAAAAACGATTTTTTAAAAATAAATTTTCGTTTACTATTTTATGACATACATTTCCGCTGTTTTTTATTTATTAATTTTTTAAATAATATGCATATTATTATTCATATTTTCGATAAGTATCTGAAATTTTTTATATAATTGAATTAAAACCTGATCAGATCTTGAAATATTTTCAATACAAATATTTTTTTGATAATATTTTCGCTTTTTTATATAAAAATATTTTTAAAAATATATATTTTTATATATATTATCGATACGCCGCGATTTTGAGATATCAGTTCAAACACACTTTCCAAGTAAGCTTCAATATATTACCTGAACGAAAGTTCGATTAACTCTCGAAGTATTTTCAACACGAAAGATAAAACATAGATTGCTCAAAAATTGTCAAGTCAGCGAAGCAATAAATCAAGATCGTCCAAATATTGACGCAGTCATGTCGAAGACGCAGCAACTTTTTACAATTTTTATCGTTTCATCATATACATAAATAGAGTTAGCAATACTGGAATTATCTTATCAAGAACGATAAAAAATCATTTGCAGTATTTCTAAAGGAATATTACTAAGCATAGGAAAGAAATCAGAAATTGTATAAAAAGATATTCGTCGGTGAACGTGTCGTTTATTTGAATGCCATTCCTTCCCGAGTCTCATTTATTTTAATTCTTGGTAATATTCACTTTTTTTACGTATACAATTCGTACAGTGAACTGTGCCAAAAAAATGGCAGAGGTTAAAAATAAAAGTGAATTAGATTATCTTGAATTTGAATTCAAACATTATGAGATAGAAGGAAAAAAATGGCGACTTCCAACAACTTGGGAACAACAAGGCGAAGGTTTACGTAATTTCGTTCCAAAACCTGACGATGTTTGGATTTTTACTCAGCCGAGATCAGGCAAGCAAAAAAGACCACACTGACGTTTCTTTATTTTGGCTTATAAATTATTTATAGTTTATAGAGAATTTATTTAATTTTATTTTCAATAAAATTCTACTTAAATTTAATTTTGATTCACAAAGCTTGAATAAATTGTTAATTTGTTCACTTATTTATAAATAAATTAATAGATAAACGTAATTTTTTTATATAAATTATATGAAGTGTTAAATTTTTATTTTCGAACTTAATTGATAATTGCAATTTAAAAAAATAGGAACAACGCTGACTCAGGAACTCGTTTGGTTGCTTGCCAATGATTTGGATTTCGAAACTGCGAATAAGTTTCATTTACTGCATCGATCTCCCGAATTGCCGTAAGCTACATATACTTGAGTTTTAAATTTCATTTAAGCCGTATATTTTCATTTTCATTTTCATTTAATGAAATATAATAAATTACTCACATAACTTACGAGTTGGGATGTTGTACAGAAAATAATGGTTCCATTTCTCGACGATAAAAATATTTATTTGAAAATAATGAAATGAAGATATTTATAATGTTTACTCGTCGCGATTTACATTAAATTATTTTTTGAATTAACACCATATATAGATAATTCTCATTACATAATAGCACAAAAACAACTTTCGATTACGCCAATAGTTTGAAATGGTAATTAATTTTAGCATATACAATATGCTTACACTTTGAGCATATAAAGAATTAAAAAATTGGCGTTATGTTAATTTTTGACAAAAATTTAAATATTTTGAATTACATCTAAATAATTAAATAGAGGAAAATTTTTAATGAAATCTCTTGAAATTATTATACAAATACAAAGGAAACAAAATAAAAATTAATATAAATTCCAAATTTTTGAGTATTATAAAACAAGTGTACTAATTATTCATTTCTAAAATTTACGAAGTATTTGTTTTTTAAATATAAAAAACGTTTATTTATCAAAAAACTGATTACAGCGCAAGTTTATTTTCGAACCTCTGGGAAAGGTGCAAACTTCTGAGGCCCAGTAGCGAGGATCCAAAAATTGTTGAAGCCGTTCCAGTCGACACGAGCAAACATTCTTACGAGGTTTACGCAAATGCCAGATCCCCGCGAATTTTCAAGCTTCATTTAGCTCCGTCAGTTTTCAAAAATCTCCTTAACTCCGGATGCAAGGTGAACCAAATTTACTTCTTCGAAATTATAAAAATTACGAAAATTATAACTTTTTCTACATTTTTAGATTATTTATACAGTAAGAAATCCGAAAGATGTTATAGTCTCGATGACGCGTTTTGCTTGTGGACCGAATCCGCTCTATAAGAACGGTCATGAAAATTTCATCAAAGAATTGCTTTCTTCAAAAGGTAAATAAATAATATATAATTAGATATTATATAATTAGATAGTATAATTATAATTCTTATAAGTATATAATAATATACATATTTTAAAAAACTATAATAATTTTCTTTGAAGATTTTATTTTATATAATATATGTTTTTATACATCTATATGTGAATATATAACTATAATTATGTATTCGTTATGATATCAGGAAACAATTAGAAAAAAAATTAATTTTTCCAAAATATTCAATAAATATGATTTTTCAAAAAGGATCAGTTTGGGGTCCTTACTGGCAACACGTGGAGGAAGGGTGGTCCTTGAGAAATAATCCAAACGTCCTCTTCCTTCAATACGAGGATATGAGAAGGGTGAGTGCACGACGAGAAATAAGAATGAAACTATGAGAAAACTATAACTAAACTATACAAATAACCATCAGATATAAAAATAAATAAAAAATCAATTGAACGATTTATTTAAGGATTTACCAGCGACGATAAGGAGAGTAGGAGCATTTTTGGGGAAGAACTACAGCGAGGAGGATGTTACGAGATTGGCTGCACATTTGCACATCGATACGTTCCGAAAAAACCCGATGGTCAACGAGTTGCCCGGATTCGAGAAATACGTTTCAGCGTTCATCGGAAAAGGTCGTGTCGGTGGATGGAACGAAATGATAACGCCGGAATTGGAAAAGAAAATTGATCAGTGGATCGAAGATAATATTAGAGGAACTGATATGTCGTTTGCAGCTCGAACGTAATTTGATGAAAAAAAAGAAATAAAAAACTGTTCATTGTCTCCTGGTATTTTCCGTGCTTCCTCCATCAGGTGATTGAAAAATTCTGTTTCACTGAGCACTATACTCAAATTATTTTTATCGAAAACCTCACGTTCTTGTCAAACATTTTTTAAAATGAGACAAATTTGAAAGCATATTGTTTATTTATTATTCACTTTTTCTGATCTTCTTCAAAATATGTTATTCTTTTGTTTTACGAATGGGGTTCTTAATTTCTTTTAAATTTTGCAAGCATATATTGCTCACGTTAGAAAACTATTTTCTCAATTTTTATTTTGTGACTTCTAATTTGTGACACTCGACTCCTGCATACGACTTTTGCATAACTTCTTAAAATTGAATAAATGTAAATGTATGCACATGATATTAAATATTTATGCAAATTTTTCACCGAAATTTCATAAGAAATTTTTTTTTGACAGAACTATCTTATAAGTCTATTTACAGGTTTGGCTACATTTGTTGACTAAATGTAAAATCATCAGATTAAATTTCTTAAGGATATGTTGAGTTTGTACCATTCCATACAACAGTTTGATAGTTTTTGTTATTTTTTGGAATTTTACTATACTAGCATATAAATATATGAAATAAATAGTTATTTATATAAAATATTCTATTTAGGGTGTATGCTTTTACCAGAAAACTATAATTTTCGAATATTTTGAGTAAACTTGACGATACTAAAATTTCGTGAAAAAAAAATATTGACAAAGTTTTTATTTCTTTTTTATATTACAATAAAAATTTTATAATATGAACTAATAAATTATAAAGTATATGAACTATACTAGTATGGACAATAATTTTAATATTAAAATATGTAATTCATAAATTAATTGAAATTTCCACTACGCAAAAGTTTGGTGCAAAATTTTTTAAATTAATATGAGCTTCCTAAACGTTTCAAAAAAATTATATACGATATTCCGCATATGTATATTTACTCTAGTGCTATTTTTAAAGTTTTTTTTGTATTATTTTTTACTAAAAAAATGACTGGGTGTAATTTGTTAAACATTGTTTCCAAGTGTGCCTAGCTTCTTAATCATCGTAAAATTTCCGTACGACGTTTTATAGTTCAATCGATACAGTCAAATAATACATTTTTATCTCAATTTATCTCCTTACCATGTGATTTTTGAGCTTAAGTTTATTAAGAAAAGTTGTTGTAAATTTTGTCAAGAACAACATACTCAAAATTCAAGGTCATCCAAGGTGACCTGTACTTTCTATATACTATGAAAATTGCGAAAAAAAATTCTTATCAATTTTTTCAAAAACTAAGGGAAACTTCTTTGAAGTATAATAAAAAAGTATGCTAAATTTGAAGAAGATTCATCATCTAGAATTGAAAATCACAATATTTAACACGGGCTCTTATGGGAGTACCAAAAATTGGAATTCTTAACAACAAATATCTCGATTTCAACGTGGTGAATCCTCTTAAAATTTGATACACGTATGTGTGCCATAACAAAAAAAGATTTATGCAAATTTTCAATGAATCCTTAAAAAACTACCTTTAAAATGTTCCGTATAACATATAAAATTACCAAAAATTTTCGATTTTCAACACGACATCCTTAAAGCGAGTCCGCGGAGTAATTTATATTATTCTTCAGACATTTAATGCAAAAAATTGGACATCTTCTCAAGTTGGACAATAAAAAATAACATATAAAATAAAATAAAAAATAGAGTGAGGGCAGTTTCGGAGGAATAAAATCCGGGAGTTTCTTATTCCCCGGAGATTCAAGTATAACGCGTTACGGAGAGTGTTCCGAGGGTGGAAGCGAGAGGTGGATGGAGGAGAGGGTAATGCGTTTTAAGACCCGATATGACGTATATTTATCCTCCGGGAGCCATTTTCCGTGGAATAGAGTCGCGAGGAGAAGACGGCTCGCTCCGGGATGTGTCCGGTTCGCGTCGAAAGGGCGTTCAACGGAAGGCATGTACTTTTCGGTACGGGAGGACTTTAAGTACGGATTACGCGGTTTATGGTCCACTCCTCTCATTTCTTTCGCGATTTATCTCATTCCTGTACGATCTTTTTCTTCCATTTTATCTCGACATCTTCATTTTTATCTCTGACGCTCCGATGACATTCCGCACCGCAAAAAGAGAGAGAGAGAGGGAGAGAATTCGTTCAGCCATTTTCTCCTCTCTCGTTCCAACGTTGAATCGTTTTTTCTCGCTTTCTCTCTCTCTTTTTACCGTACAATAATGTGTATTCTACACAGGTATAGATTTTACTCCTTGTCCCGGCAAAGGTTTTATAGGGAAGCGTTTTTACGATCGCCTCAGAGAGCGCCCCCCTTGTTCTTCCTCGTGGATCACCCTCGACGCCATTTTTCTTCTTCGTTGCTCTTTTTCTTCGTGTACAATCAGCCCGAAATTCCCCTTTATTCGCGTCGTCCGAGAGCAGCTCTCTATTCCTCGGAGCTTCCTTGCCCTCGTAAAAAAGTTCGCCATTTTCGAACTCGCTCCTTACTACACTCCCTCTGCTTCATCCCCCCCCTCCCCCCAAGGAATCTTTTCGTTTTTTATATACGAAATCGTGCTACCGCTTCGATCGAGTAAATATAAAAATAGTATTATATATGTGTATAAATTATTCGTCGCGATGATTTTTATCGAAATTTTCATATATCGCGTTTTCGGTATCAGTACGAAAAACTTATGAAATATTCGAATATGTATACGATATTTTGTGGATTTGTCCTTTCCTTCGCGAATCCAGATGGTAATATTATTGTGTTCAAAATATGAATATACTGTGGAAAATGAGAGATATTAATTGTAAAAATTAGATTTTATAGAAATTTTAAGATGATTTTTACAATCGAGCTTTAATAAGGCTCGATATATTAAAGTTTTTATTAGAATATAGTTAATTGTCTCATGGACAGTAAAATAATTTTATGGTTATTGTAGATTATTTAATTATTTCTGAGAAATTAGCCATTCAAATGACACTAAATTTATTCAACGAGATTGAGATGTGAATGATATATAATGTCATTTATATTTTTTTCGAATGTATATAATGTCATTTATATTTTTTTCAATCTTACTTTATGGAAATTACAAAAAAATGGTTCTCCATTTGAAACACTTTTT
Source organism: Cremastinae sp. A BG-2022a (assembly GCA_030522545.1). Lineage (NCBI taxonomy): Eukaryota > Metazoa > Arthropoda > Insecta > Hymenoptera > Ichneumonidae > Cremastinae sp. A BG-2022a. The sequence continues at coordinate 13,325 of JAPYYW010002816.1, forward strand.
ATGCATTTATTATTTTAAAAAGTTCCAATAGTTGAATATTGAAGGGTTTTTCTTCAACTTATTAATTTTTATATATTTAAAATATATTATAACAAAAAATCTGCTTTAAATTCACATATGAAATGTACTGTCTGATAGTTTCCCAATCCAAACATTAATTTTAAAAGTAGAAAATGCAGTTATCCAAATAATTGAGCATCCAAATCGACTCTGTATAGGGTTGAATGAGGGTTCGTACATGTGAGAAAAAATAATCTATACATTAATATTAGAAAAAAAAATTAAAATATTTAAAGTAATATAAAAAATATGTTAAACGATTGAGATGTTTACCTTAGAGGGTAGATACAAAATACATGAGCAATTTTAATCATTTTTATATGAAAATTTTTCATAATTTTATGTTTAATTCCTACTTTTTTTAGATGTAAATCTTGAAAAGTCAATAATGATCGAACCATATTAATATAATAATGCTTTTATCGTTGAATTTATAAACGATTTCGTTGATCCTTATTATATTACTTTTTCGCGGTGGCAACGACTTTTTATTTTCGTTCGCTATCTACGTTCTCATCGTATCCCTCAAACTCTCAGCGAAAGATATAAAAATTTAATTCCTTGAGGAGCAGAATGACGTGCCGGCAGAGTGCCGGGGGCTTCCCTTACACCGCTTCGATATTTCTTTCTCATTCTTCTCCCTCTGCTCTCATTCCTCCTCCTCCTCCTCCTCCCCCTCCTCCCCAATGTATATATATCTCCTTTTTTTTATTTTTCATCCTCCTTTAAAAATCCTCCTGGCAACCCTCGCGAAGCTCTCTGTTATTCTCTCTCCTCCGCGTACACCCTTTTTTGTCCGACTTTGCGCGCCACCTTTTTATTTCCTCCCCTATCTCGTGTCCGGTCGACCCTTCTCGTTCCTCGATGCGAAATCTCAGCTTTTGCCTCTCTCTCTCTCTCTCTCTCTCTCTCTCTCTCTCTCTCTCTCTCTCTCTTTCTCCTCCCCTTGTTTGTTTCTTTCCTTTTTTTCCCTCTTTTGAAATCCCTCGTGGGCTCTCTCCGCTCTTTCCTGTCGCGCCATACGCCGCTTCTCCTCCCTTTTTCTTCTCCGGAGCCTCTCTGTGCACGCCGCTTTCTTCTCAGCAGAGAGAGGTAGCAGCAGCCTCTCTGAATACTCCCTTTCCCTTCATCTCCACCTTCTCCTCCTCCTCCTCCCACCCCCCAACCCCCTTCGTCGCTCTCCTTCCACTTCGTCTCTCTCAAAGACTGCTCTCCCAGCCCCGAGCGCAGCTCTTCTCTCTCCCTCTCCCCCCTCCCCCTGCATCCCTCTCTTTTTTTCGCGTTTCCTCTCTCCCTGATATGCCCTCTCCATCTCTCTCTCTCTTGCCAATCGTTCGATATCTTCTGGCCGAAGGAACTTCGCATCACCTAACTCCATACGGCGAAGCCATAACCACCCTTTGTCCCACTTTTGTTTGTTGGCTTATTGTGGAAGAATATTATTTTTATTATTTGTATAGGCTTTGAAAGTTTGTTGATCTTTCTGATAATACCGAGGATTCGCTACAATTTTGACGCACTGAATAATCGTTACTATTAAAATATTTGCAGGATAAATTAGTAAAATTTTTGACGTTATGTACTTTGAATTTGTGCAATTAGTGTGTCAATTTTTTGTGCAGTAACTGTTTTTTTCATACTATATCTAATGACAGTGTCATTTAACAGTTTAAATACTTTTTTAAAACAATGAAAATACTTTTGTAATATACAATTGAAAAGGGGACAATTTAATATGTATACAAATTTATTGTTATCTATGTTGCTTATAATGCTTATAATCTTTAACCAATATATTACTTATCAAATAAAAAATTAATTTTTTATCATTTGTTTATATTCAGAGTAGATATATGAATTTTCCATGAGAAACTATCGTAATTTTCTAAATATTCAAAGTATGGTATCTCATAAATCATTTGACTTACTCCTTTTTATTATTAGATGAAAATTTGAACTAAATTTTATATATTTCAAATATACACTTAAAAATTTACTTTTGACAATATTTAATTTTAAATAAATGGCTTTCAATAGAGATTCTGTAACAACAGATTAAAAATTTCCTATTCCATTTTTAAATAATTTAGAAATTCATTCGCAAAGTTTACTAATGACACATGTATTTAAAAATATACATATTTCATTCAACAGTTGTCAACATTAAAAATTACCTGTTTAAATTGATGATTTTGGAAAAACTTTAAAAATGTATGCCTAACACTGATGATTTGTTTATGTTTTTGATGATTTGTTAGCTTAAATTTTTTATTCTCATTCTTGATATATTCAGTCGATACTTTAACACCCGAATTTACAAATGGCTGAAATTTTTAAATATTTTTAGTACATAAGTATGTTCGTAGTTTCAACTATTTAAATTATTATTATGAACAATTTTTATAATACTGAAAAACAATCGAATTAATGATATGTTTATTGATAATGTGAAATTCTGAAGACACCGTACCGAGAAAATTATAAAAAATATGACAAATCGATAGAAATCGATGTTAAAGTGTCTAAATAAAAAGCGATAACTATATCTATCATTTAACAATATCCATTATTGCGCACGACACCACCGATAATTCGAAACTTGACTTAAATCTCAAGCAGGATCAGATTTTAATCCAATCATTCGATAACGTGCATAACAATAAATAATTGGTGGATAAAAGTTTATCGACAATAATAAAATTACATGATATATTTCATTCTTATTCTGCATCACGCGATAATTTCTTTTTATTCCCCGCTAGAGATTTTCCATGTTTCTATATAGGAAAATCTTTGCTTCTTTTCTGAGGGAAGTTTCCCTCGTGGCTTCTTTCGACCTCCTTTCTCCTCGCGGTCACATTTTCCCCGACTTTTATATTCTCCGCTCTTTTCCCGAGTCGTGCTTCTTCCTTCACCTTCTCCGTATAGTATACGGAAAAAAGAGTCCGGGGAGGGAGGAGGGGAGGGAGGAGGGGGAAAAGTGAACGAGAGAGAGAGAGAGAGAGAGAGGGATCCTGGCAAACTGATAACGGTTTGATGTATGGCTCAGTGACGTCACTGGCCGAGGGGAAACCCGGGGCTGAGAACAGATTACACAAATCGATAGGGTTACGAACAAAGGAGAGTTGCTGGGCCGTTGGCGAGCTCGCGCGCGCCTTGTTCGCTACGACCAAGACATGAACTGCTATTCCTTCCTCTTCCGTTCACCACTCGAAAAGCTACATTGAGAAAAAAAATTTGGTTGAATCAACTAAACAGGCATTCACGAAGGGCGAAATAAATATTTGATTAATATTACATGATTTTATTCAACACTGAGAGAAAAGTATGGCGAATTTTTTCTATACAAAAGTGACGCGTATCAATTATTGTAGAATTAAATGTACTTTATTTACATCTTGTTCTAATTATGTTGCGATTTAGTACAAAAATTTATTTAATTCTTAAATAATTAGCGTAATAAGGCATAGGAACAAAAATTTAGTTGAATTAAATCAACTTGATCAATTTAAATTTAATTTAATTTAATTATTACATTTTAATTTTAATTTAGTTGAATTAAATAAATTTAGTTGATTGGATTGATTCGACCAAACTTTTTTCTCAATGTATTTTCGTCAATAAAATATTTTTACCTCTGCACGGGGTTGAAAAAAAGGGGCGAGGCGAACGTACCTGCGAATTTCATGAACGATCAAGCTCCTAATGAGTCAGCGTTGAATCGTGATTGAACGCGATCTCGATACGATTGAATCGGCCCTATCTCCACCGATGTCCCACCCTCCCTATTATCCAGAAGTCGGTTGGAAAATATATGAATGTTGTAGTGAATCTTTTTGTACCCCAGTGGTATTTGTTATATAAAAAATAGAAATATACCAATTATAATTATGGTTTGTTTCATAATTTTTCTCTATTTTATTACATATCTTGCCATTGCTTATTAAAAAATAAAATATACTATATAATATCCTTAAAAAATAGTAGAAAATTGTTGTAGCATAAAAAGGATTTAGAAAATTGTACACATTGAGACTTCCTGAGGTTCAAAAAGAACCCATTGACGTTACAATTAACACAATAAATATCAAACTTATTGCAACTTATTGCAAACACACAGAGTTTTTTTAATTAACCAATTTAGATAATTCCTGTTTTAAATAGATTGTTCAATAATGTGTTGAAATTATTTCAGTTTCTCGAAACTTGCAAAAAAAATAGGTACATCATTATTAGTTCCATTCTACTATAATTAAAAGTGTCCAAAGGTATACATATAATTAATTTCGTCATGAGGTCTCATATGATGCAATGCTCAATATTTTTCTTTGATTATTTAATTGCTGATCGACAATTAAATAAAAACACATTTTTTGTTCAATTAAAAATGAATCAACTATTTTCATGGAAACATATTAAATGCTGGTTACCAAGATAATTAATATATGGAATAAAAATTTAAAGGATAACGATTGTTTATTCAAAATATAGATCCCAATTGATGATGACAAAGTCAACTAACCAATTTCCATTTTTAGTGAAGTATTCATAGTTTATAATTATATCTAGGAATAATTTCCATGCACTTTTTTTCGTTTATTAAAACTATTGTGCAAGTAATTTTTTTCCAATATCGAGAAGTTACTAATATGTATATACATACGCGTTGAAAGATAATAATTTGACTATTAAATGACAGCATACAAACCATCGATTTTTGTGGTTGTATTTTGAAGGGATGAAAAGAGTTGGAGTCAGAAATAAATGTATCAGAATGTCAAGAGTCCAGTTGAATAGGTAATCTGGTAGACGAAACGAAGGAGATTGTGCACATATGTTATTGACGAATACGCAGTTACCGTTTCAGCAGCGAGAACAAGATGGAGGCTGCTGGGAATTGGTCGAAACCCGATGAGTCTCTCTGCTGGGGTGTTTCTGGGCGAGACGACGAAAAATGTCCACGACGGAGAAATCCTTGCGATGATACACCCCTGATGGGAGCCCTGGTAAGATCCGGAGGAAGATCGCTGGAAGAAAAAGAGAAGATCCAGCAGGAGAGATGGAAAAGAGAGAAGCGAGTGGAAAGAAAGGGGAGAAGGGAGAGATTGCGCCCTTATCTCTGTGCGCTTTCGGGAGGATGGAAGGAGATTCTCTGGTTCGAGTTTACGGAAGGGGTTGAACACGAGGGGGGTTGCTAAGCAACGAGGCAAGACTGAGAGAAAGAGGAAAAGGGAGGAGGAGAAGCGAGTATAGATCGCTATCCACTGCGAAGCCTCGATTCCCTCCCAAGCGATCTAGGCGCCTTCGTAAGACGCTTCGGTGTGTATATCGCTCCGGCTCCCAATCCCCCCCCCCTTGCTTTTCACCGAGCTCCCTGACCAACAAGATGGCTCTATTTCCAAAAGCCCAAAGACAGCCTTATTCCCTTTCGCTGTCCCTCTCATCGTCCTATCTTCAATTTGTACCAATATTCCAAGAAAAAAAAGACATCTTAATATCATATGTTCCTCCAGACAAAGAACCTGATACGTGCTGCAGAAACTCAGTTTAAATTTTAGTTGGATCAGCCGACATTTCGTTAAAATCAACTAAACGGCAGTACGTTAACTTTACTCTTCACTTCTCTACTCAAGACCACATTTTAAGTTAAATTTCGCGTTTTAAAACTGCAGAAGAGTTTTTTTGAGTAAATTTATTCCAAAATAGTCAATTTTTTTTTATAGCAGCCACATTCAAGATGAAATACGAAAAAATAATTTCAAGAGTAGAGAAGTGAAGAGTACATTTAACGTACTGCCCAACTAAACCAGTGGTCGCAGCCAACAAGATCCATATACTAAAATGTTTCAAGAAAATTTATTAAATTCTTCTAAGTACAAAAATGTTTTATTTCATCAGGTATAGATTAATTCAGATTCGATTTGTTCATATTCATAGTATACCTAAAACAATGTTATTGAAGGAATACTCGTGCTACATATATTTGTTTAGTGAACCAAATATTTATTTCCAAATGCAGTTTCATTTTAGATGCAATTGAATTTATTTATATAATCATTTACTTCAAAATATACAATTGGTCCACTAACATTGACATTCAACCACTTTAAATATTCTAGGAATTCTAGGATAATTTAATTAATTCAGCAAATCTTTTTTCTTAGTGACGGAAAAGTATGAATGTCTATGATCTGTTTACTACATATAACTTTATTAATTTAAGTCTTTAAAATATACAATTGTTCCACTAAAATGTATATTCAACTAGTTTAAATATGGTCTCGTTCGATTATCTAAATACGTATCAATTCTAGAATTATTTAATTAATTCAGCAAATCTTTTTCTCAGGAATGTAAGTGTAGACGAATGTTATGTACAATGTATACTGTACTACATATATATTTTATTAATTTAAGTCTTCAAAACATATAATTGGTCCAATAATATATATATATATATATATATATATATTCAACTACTTTAAATATATACAATGTACAATGTATACTGTACTACATATATATTTTATTAATTTAAGTCTTCAAAACATATAATTGATCCAATAATATGTATATATTCAACTACTTTAAATATGCTGTCGTTGGATGATCCAGATACGTACCAATTCTAGGATAATTTAATTAATTCAACAAATCTTCTTTTCTTAGTGACGTTAATATAAATGAATGTCTCTATGTACAGCGTGGTACATATATTTTGTATGTGTATGTACCAACGGTCGACAGTCTTTTAACGAAGAAGGCTTCGTCAGGCCTCTTTGTATCCGTATTTGCAAACAGTTCATTCATTCCCACTGCTGTACACCCAGCTCTCCGGCGGAAATGACTTTGGTCTCGTTATATACTCAGCATACCAACACACCAACCCTCTTCACCACAGGCCAAAAGTTAGCACCCGAAATATCCCCTCGGCATCTCGAGACTCCGTCTCCTTCGACGAGATCCTGTAACCGTCTCCTCAGATTTATCGTTTTCATTTACAATACTGATGATACTTCAGAATTTATTGATAAGCAGCGAGTAATATGCTCGACTGAGATAGAGGTTTAAAAGTTGTTAGATTAAACCATAGACATGAGTTGTGTTCAAGCTTTGGAAGATTTCTTCGATGGGAGATATTAATTTCAATTATTAATCAACAATCAATATTGTCTTCGATTTAAACCTCAGAATGATCTTCAAAACTTCCAAATTCTGTTATCACAGCATTAAAAAACGTAGTGTTTATTCGTAAAAAATGTTCTCTATAAATAAAAATTTCTTCAGTTTATTTTAAAATTTTATTCAAAAAGTTTCCTTTCCATTATTTTGATTATCATATTAGGATCCTTCGAATAGCGATATGATATCTGGTGACAAAAAAACGAACTATACTTAGAGGAAATTCTCTATTAGTAATTGTACGTATTATGCAATATTTATAATAAAGAGTTATTTAATTATTAGTAAAAATGGAATCAGTGATGTTTACTCGACAGAAAAAGCAAATAAACATGAAGTACAATTCGAGAGATTGAAAGAATACATCAAACAAATAGTTGAAGGTTGAAACTGACAGGAATGTCAACGTCACTTCGCTGACTCCACTAATTTTACCACATTTTCATTATGTGCAGCCTCAAAATTGTGTTTTCCTTCAACAAAATTGCATTCTTTGAGATTGTTATCAGCCCAGTCACAAATTGCACATGTATTTATCATCAATCGCTACATATATGACTACATATCGTGATCCTCTTATGGTCGCCATATTTTTTAAGCTCTGCCCATTTGACAGATCCCAATAGTCTTTACAAAAATATAAACCATAAACCATCTTTTTTTTTAATTTTAAGAAACCTCTTTTTGTTTAATTTTTTATTGTTTTTGTTCAATGTTAAAGACGTGACTTCAGAAATCGCGGTTGCGGATCATTGATGCACCAAATCCATTCTATACAGCACGATAAAACCAAAAACATTTTCAAATGAACAAAAAATTATGGTTGTACACGAAGAAAAAATAAGCGTTACATATATTTGATGAAAAATTGGAAAATGCTTGAAAGTTTTGAGCATTTCTGAGAGCGGAGGAATCTTGTAAAGGCGAATATACATGCATATATCAGTGGCATTGTGCAAGTAGGAAAACTTTAATAAGTTGGACAGTGGATTCGGGAGGAGCGAGTCCGTGTGTGGGTGCGTCCCGAGCTTTCCCAGCTTCGTGACTCGTCATTTAACGTACAACATCTTTTCTCTCTCTCTCTCTCTCTCTCTTGCTCATTCTAGCTCGTATATCTCTGGTGCATGTCTCTCTTGCATAAAAGTTTTCGTCTCCCTTGAGTATCACGGGAGAAAGCGGAGATCCTGGGCGTCTCTTGGCGAAGCGAGCAACTTGGCACAACACCGGAGATGGAACCCCAGACGTAATTTCCGGTTTTTCACCAAGGCCGAAGGGGAGGAAGGAGTATTAGTGGAGCAGAAATAGCAGAGAAAATGAGGAAGGGAAGAAGAGAAATTTCGCGGAGGAGAAAAATACGTACATATAGAGATGAGGGAGAGGAAGAGGGTTTGGGTCGTCGACATTTAGCTTTACCGAAAGGCGATCGCTCACTTCGTTCTCTCCTCCACTCCCCTGCATTATTATTCTTCTCCTTATTTTATTTTTTTCGGCCATCTTTTCCTACGCTCGTAAAAGATAGGGATTCCTTAGCCACGAGAAATCTATCTTCGCTCTCGGCTTATAAATCCTCCTGGCAAGACCTTATTATTTTCGAATGGGACTCTCTGAAAGTATTGCACCAAAACGCCACATCGACGACGATTATGGCGGTAGTGATTGCGATGAGCGATTGCGGATCAGACTCTGTACACGTTTCCATCGTGATTAACGAATCAACGTTTTGGACAGAAAAAAAATCTTCAGGTTGCTATTCTGGATTTTTGGATCTTTGGTTTGATTTTAAATTTTGGTGGATCAGTATAGACAGTGTCGAGGTAAGGCAAGTGTGTCTCGTATGAGATAGTTCGGTGTCGAAAAATGTTTAGTGACAATTTAAGGGGGTTGGTCTGTAAAATAAGCGTCGATAGATTTTGTTAAAATTTTTCATAAAGTTTCTTTCACGTCATATACATTATGTGTACCAAATTTTAGAAGATTTCAACGTATGAAAATTAAGATATTTAATGACACATATATCACATATTTCTATACTCTATCCATATAAAATGGTAATTATGTATAATTATTTGGGTTTTTTGTTGTTGAAGACTGCAGAGATCATTCATATCTATTTTATATTTGCTTCAATAAGAAACTACTTTCTTTAAGAATCGTTGACAATTGATTAAAAGTTTGACCAATACTCTTCTTAGCTGTTTAATTATTAATTATTTTTCAAATTCCATGAATGAAATATAGGTTGAGCATTCTGCTACAAAACCTCACAATAAAATTCCATATTTTTAAATTGAATATCTCTTTTAAATTTCATTTTATTTTTTTTTTCAAATTTGATTTTACTCTGAATTTCATTAACTCCACAACATAATATTTATTTTAGATGTTTATTTAATAACACTTGAATTAATACGACCAAGATCATGTAAAGTCCGAGAGAATAAGATTTCGCAGGCTTTCTTTCTCGAAGTAAAATTCAAACGTCCCGGTAAGTTTGGAGGCTCCAAATTGATGGGGTTAAAAAGGGAGAGTGAGCGAACGACGCTGAGAAATGATCGATGTGTGAATTTTTAGAACCAGTTCTGTGTACCGGAAAAAAGGGGTGACTTTAAAACGTGCGTCCGAAAATGGGCGGAGTGGGAAAAAAACTCTTTCTCAATTTTTTTTTCGATTGTGATTTTTCACCCAGATTGCGAATGGAAAAATTGCTCTTGATCGAATCGAGTGAAATATGACATTTCTGGACGATTTTTTATCGTGCTCATAAAAGTCGTGTAAACTACTGGTCGCGCTTTTAAATCAATATATGAATCTTTTTCATTCATCGATTCCAACGTGCGTCCAAGGCTTTTTGGAAAAAAGTTATTCAAATACTGCAATATTTTTTATTTATCCTATTATCCACAAATATTTTTTTTAATAAAATAAAAAAATTAAGGTAAAGTAAAAAATATGATATAAGAGAAAAAAAAAGCTTGAAGTGAATGCACGGAGAGAATTTATTACGAAAAATCTTGAGATTTTATCATATACAAAAACATCTGCTCTGATTATTTTCATACACAAAACTGCATCGTTTTTTATGGACAATCTTCACAATTTTGCAAAATTAAAAAAAAATCCTTTTGACATTCAATTTGTAAAACTAAAATTTTGCATTTTGCCAAAGACTTGCTAATTTTTTGTGTCTCAGTTTGACGCTTCATTAGTTATTTGTACATGTTTTATCAATTTAAAGATAAAACGTCTACTATATATTTGAAATATTTGAAATTAATATTCAAAGCAAGTGTACAAATTCTTCATTATATGTACAAGCACAAAAAATGTATCCAATTCTCATTTTCTAGAATATTGCTTGTGCATGATTTTAAAAATATATTAATTCATATATAATAATATAATTAATATTCAGAGCAAGTGTACGAATTAATTTTTCGCTATATAGATTTATGCACAAAAAATTTCTCTAATTCTCATATTTTCCAGAATATTATTTGCACATCCTTAAATGTGAAGTGTATGAGAATCGGTTGGGGTAGGACACAATAAAAAGGATCTCATGAGTATCGAATACCTTATATTTACGTGAAAAAATGGGATGCTCTTTGTGTGTATTTATATGGACACACGTACATAATTTTTAGCATGGTAAATGTGCAGATATAGATACATATAAATAGATATGTGTATGAGTAAAGCAAGTGATGTTACTGTTTGTCGCTGTCAACGGCGATTGGCACTATTGAGATGGTAAAGAGGGGCCGGACGTGGTGCACGCCTCCCTGTCGTTGCGGATCTCTCGTCAGTTTTTATTTTCAGTCTCCCTGCGCTGCACGCACTGCTAATGTTGAACACGCGCACATTCATTTTCATACAAGTTCAATCTGACGATTCTTTTGCGACTCGCATATCCGAGCCAGCATACGAGATACGAGCCTTTCTCTTTAAAGCACCAGTCGCGTGACACGCTCTATTCAATACTTTATCCGCGTACGTTTGAACTAAATCATTGCATGACGTTTTTTGTGACAGAGTTTTTCTCTTTCATAGTTAGCATAGATATTTATTTTGCATCCTATTAAGATAATCGATAGCAAAAGATGTTTAAGCAAATTAAAGAAAAAAATTATACGTTTACAGAAAATAAATTGATTCGAATTCGATTCGAATCGAATTATTCGAAAAATTTTGAATAATTCGAATAATTCGCTAATTACCGAATTATCACTGAATTTTCGATTGTTTTTAATTCAAAGTTCAATAAAACAGGCATCAAAATGTTACATTTTTGAATAATATACTTTAATTGTTTGTATTTAAAATATTAAAAATAAATTACCGATTCAGTATCGTATTTATTATTTATGAAGAAAAATTTGTAGCAAATTTTTAAACCTTGTATTTTTGATAATACTTTATTTGCTACAATATTATTCATGTTGTTTCATTCTCATTAAAAAAACTATAATAATTCTACTGTTTTTGTAATTTTATTTCATGGTTTAAATAGAGTGTATATTTATTTGTAAATTTTATATTTTAATGCCAAACATAACAAATTCTGAATTCAAAACACAAATTCGCGAATAATTTAATAATTAGAATAATTCGCTAATTTTCGCACGGAAAAATTGTTGATTCAACAAAATTTTGGTTTAATCAACTGACATTTTGTTGATTCAACCAAAATTTTTTCTCAGTGCGAATTATTTGACTTTTTTTTCGAATTATACGAATTTTTTCGAATAATTCAGAATCTTTCAATTATTTGAATTTTTTCAGGATTCCACGCCATTTCGGCTACCGTCAGACTTTTGCATCCCCGATCTTTTTAAATTTTTTTTTTAATTTTAGTACTAATTGAGACTATAGACTTTGTGATAATTTTCAGACTTTTTTATTGAACCGTTTCCAATATTTCCATTTTTGAAAAATTACGCTAATTTTTTTTTAAAAGCTCATAACTTCGTGAAAAATGAACCAAATTTCCAAAAGGCTTAAAAAATATTACTAGGAGATTTTTGTGTTTTAAAAATAAAACAGGATTTTTAATACTGTTTGTCTCATTCGATAAAAAAAAATTGTTTTGAAAAAAGCTATTGTCTATTTTAAGCCCAGTGCGATAACAGAGTTCCGATGGAATCTATTTTTTTATTTTATTTTTTTTTATATATGTATTTGGCCTCAAATTTAACTGAAAAAATAGTTATGTTTAAGAATTTTTTTCAATATTTTTCTCATTATTAAAACAGGAGTCAAAAGTTAAACAATATTTTAAAAAGTGTAATTACCAGGTTTGGTAAAATTTTGTGAATCAATTTTTTACACATTTGTATATTTAATAAAAACTTTTTAATTCTAAAGGTGTATTTTCCAGTTGTAATTTATTTTTAAAAAAATGATGAACTCTACCACAAAAGTTTCGCAATCATACTCATATAGCAAGAATTGAGAAAAAAATCAGAGATGCAAGTGTCTGAAGGTGGTCGAAATGGCGTGAAATCCCTCCTATATTTATATCAGTTTATATTCGTATTTGTATTGTGTCAGCGATATTTTAGCTTGATATATTTTACAGGTGCTCTTATAATGGGAGAGTATATAGAAAATTGTGATTTTTAACAATGGCTATCTCGATATCTACATATGGGGAAACCTTTTAAAATTTGATACACGTATGTAGATCATATCAAAAAAATTTTTCACAAATTTTCAACGAAATTCCGTTACAATGATAGTGTTAGAACTACCTTCAGGGGTGAATTATAAAGTTCTTCAAAATACGGTGACAAGTGGTTAACTTTTTGATATTTTATTTTAAAATATGTAAAAAAATTGTTGTGTAAAATTTGAAAGTGAGTAACTCGACGATATTTGTTTACATTCGTTACGTAGATAAAAAAAGTTACAAAGAGAAAAGAATATTATATACTCTTATTTTGAAGGCTGTAGATACACAGATTGGCATTGCTAAATGATTGGAATACATTGATGATGAATATAGGTAGAGAAAAAGTGTTACGAGGTCTCGAGGGGGCTGCTCATGCGTGTCGTGGTTTCTATTGGGATTTTGCACCCTTAGCAAAATCGTACGTATGTGCATATATATTTATGTATTATACGGGTTTGAATAAATGGAGCGGGAAAGAAGCGACGAGCGATGACGGCGCAAATAAACGCGGTTGTAGTTCATATTGTTTCGCGGACATGGGAAGTGAGCATCGACTCTTTCCAGGCTCATCGTCCGACGTGGACCGCTCTCTTTTTCACTCCATTTAACAAATAACGAGGAGCTTCTTCCAACGCACACACCATCCTCATCCTCTTTAACCGATACACTATTATTTCTTCATTAAAGATATGCATGGAGACCCAGCAAATAATTCCTGATGTTCAATTTCGTAAAGTACAGATTTTGCTTCTTACTGTTATTTCGTTTATACGTGGGTTTGAAAATAATTGTTAAAAATTTAAAGTTACAGTCTAACGATAAGATATTTAAAAAAATACAGATTGCATTTAAATCTGTACAATACAGATACTGCTTTCTTGTTGTTTTGTTGATATATGTACTTTGAAAATTATTAAAAATTTGAAGATATTGGCAATTCTTAAGATAGTTCTATCGGTACAGTCAAATCAAAAGTTTTTATACGATGTGATTTTTGAGATTAAGTTGGTTCTATCGTTTTATTATTTTCTTAGGAATTCATTGAAAATTTGCACAAACCTTTTTTGATATGGGATACATATGTGTATTAAATTTTAAGAGAAACCACGTAGAAATCGAGATATTTATTGTTAAAAATTTTTATTTTTGGTACTCTCTCATAAGAGCCCGTGTTAAATATTGTGATTTTCAACCTTAATATCTTAAATTCTATATGGTGAATACTTTTTTAAATTTAGCAAAGCTCTTTATCATATTTCAAAGAATCTTCCCTTAGTTTTTAAAGAATTGTATATAAACCATTTAAAATTTAATATACAATTATACGTTATATCAAAGAAAGCAAATTTTCAACAAAATTCTATGTTGGCAATAATTGTAACATCTTCAAATTTTTTCATACAATAATGAAATGAAAAATATTGACCCTAGGACCCCACACAGGGGTTTCCTAAACCCTACAAAACTTTTACGGTCTTGGCATTTTGAAAACTTTGCTTTTTCATTAATTGCATTTTTTCTCCAAAAATGAAATATGATGCGTCTTTTTCCAGTAGTTCTTTTTTCAGAATTTGAACGATAAAATAAAAAAAATAAATAAATCTCTGTACTATAAATAAAGATTTTTTAAATACCGATAGTGTGGGATCCTAAGGTTAAAAAGTCACTACGTCCATGAAAAAAATGACAAAGAATATATTTTATTTAACTAATGAAATAATAATAACAATACAAAATATCATTTTGCTATACTATTGCAAGTTTTCTTTTTATAGGGAGTGGATTGAGGATTCGTGGTCGTGAATATTGCGTTCGCAATTACGAATCTCGACGACGAATAAAAAATGAAGGAAAGTAGTACTCATTCTTTTTTTTTCTCGCGAAGAGCATTGGAATACGACCCTTCACTATAAAGAGAAAGAGTGAGAAATAAAAAGAGCAAAGGCCCACAATATCGAAGCCATTGTGCAGCTTGAATTGAAATTCGTCGTGAGCACGCATTAAACACGTACTTTCCAATTGCTCTCGTTTATGTTATGAAGGAAAAAAAAATAAAAAGGCCAAAGAATCGTAGATTCAAGAATGGTCCATTGAAAAAAAAGTAACGAGCGTGCGACCCAGAAAAAGAATTTGTGGCACCTCTTCAAATTTCAATGAAATAAAACATCATTGCGAATAAAATGTGCAGAAAACATTTCTCGATTGGCCACGTGTCGTAATAATTGTCGCAAAATTTTTCTTTCATCAATTCAAAGTGGTCATTTCTTGTCACTTAATGGAATATTAAAAAGAGTATAAAGTACATTTTTCTATGTACACGTATATCGTAAGATGTATGATTATTAATTTTTTAGTTCAAATCTTTAATTGATATTAAAAAAGTATAAGTGTCGTTACGCTAAGATTTTTAAAACGATTTTATAAATTTGTTCAGATGATAATATTCAAATAACCTTAAAAATCTGGAAGAATTGTTATTGTATGAAATAATTCTCTGATTTACTAAGAATTCTAAAGAATTCTCTAAATAAGAATTTTTTAATTGAAATCAAATTTGATTTGAAAATGTAGCCGCTTTTTTCCTCGACATGTTTGAATTGATATTTTGGCGTTCTTCTAGGCGCATACTTCATACAACATCACATAATGCGCTCTATTCCGATTAATCGATCAGAAGCCTCGATTAGGTTGGTAAACATTTTATTTTCATAAAATCTATCTCTTAAATTTAAAAAATGTTAATGTTTGGGATTCAGAGCGAAAATTTTGAGGTTCTTTTCAAAGATAATTCTGTCGGATTCGTGTACATCGTCATGTTCGTACCCCATTGTGCTCCCACAATAATTTATACATCCAAAAAAGTACAGAGAGCATTAGATTTGAAAAATAGTGGGAGTGTTTGTTTCGTGTCGACGGATCAAATAGGATTTATAAAATTGTGTTCGTATTTGGATCCCCTTTGTATACGGCCAGGGGCTGGAAAAACAACCTCACCAAAGTATTCCCATGATGATTAGGTTAAAATCCCTCGCACTTCAGTCACCACTTCGACCAATGATTTACGCACGTTTCTCGTACCCCC
Organism: Cremastinae sp. A BG-2022a; assembly: GCA_030522545.1. NCBI lineage: Eukaryota > Metazoa > Arthropoda > Insecta > Hymenoptera > Ichneumonidae > Cremastinae sp. A BG-2022a. Next base: position 29,320 of record JAPYYW010002816.1, read on the forward strand.
TTTTATTCCCACAAATGACTTTTTACTCTGTTACGATAATCCCTCAATGATCCTGATATTCTGAAACTTTATTATCCATTTTTCTTTCTTTCAAATTGTTGTAAATGTTAAAAACACAATAAAACTGTTAAAAATTATTATGAAATTTTCGTCGAGGACAGTTAAAATTTATAAATTTTTTCCTTTCGGAATTTCACAGAGTGCAGATTATTGCAAAATTAATTTGCGATGTACAAATTTAAATGTAACAAAAAATAAATAATATACTATCAATTCAAAAAAGATAATTAAGATTTTACAAGAGCTGTATGTAGTTCCTATCAAAAGTTAATTATTTTCAAAAAATCTTGAGTAAATACTTTTTTTTATACTATAAGTACTTTTTTATAATACAATGATATTTAATTAAAGCGTTATTACATTTTCAAAAATTAAAACTTTATTTCAGGATTCCCTAGTACATTCAAAAAATTCGTAGAAAAATTATTAGATACAAATGGCAGAATTCTCAACATATTTCATTAATAGAGAATTTTAAAAAGTAATTAACTATTATATAGAACTAAGAAGACTTTAGGTCTTAATTAATTATTAACTATTTTTATGACGTCATAAAAATTGGATATCGAGGTAAATATGGAATTATTTTCCATTTCACTAAATAAAAAATAAATGCTTAACGTCACAAAATTGATGAACGATTTATCTTCAAATGTCTTATTAGCTATTCTATTTTCCACACATTTTTCTCTATAATTATATTCAAGAATCATGAATTATATTCAAAAATATTCAAGAACCAAATACGTGGAATATCAAATAAACAACAAATAGAAATTTTTAATTAAAAAAAAATATAGCCAATCGTCTGTTGACTATCAGCACGATCCCCTTAAAAACTGCAAATTAAAAAAAAAACGTTGCTGGATGACAAACTTTTTGCCAGGACGATCGTACATCGGCTAAGATAGATGCACAAATTCCGATCCTTTTTTCCCTTCATTTTAATATACCGAGTCGCAGAGCTTCGTCACTTTATCATTAGCTGTCTCGTATCTACCTCCGGACCAAAAGTGTGCGCTCGAGAAATACAGACGTAGCGTGGATGTTTGCATAAATGGGCGCATACAAAAATGTGTGCACAATAAAAGCATGCAATAAGGGAGATGGAATTCGGGAGCAGGTGATTCCCGTTCTCATACGTGCCAGCGAGAGTGAGAGAGAGAGAAAGAGGTGAGAAGGGAGATATAGTCCTGTGTAATATTATACAGTAAAGAGACAGTGCATGAGCGGGGGCATATCTTGAATGCAGATAAGACCAAGCGAGCGGTCAGGTCGTTGGGTGTAACCGAGCTCCTGTTTCCCTTTCTCTCTCTCTCTCTCTCTTTTTCCTTTTTTTTTCTCTCGTGCAGAAAATAAGCAGCGCGCGTTTAATGGATTACATTATGCTTGACGTTTCGTGCACATTGCCATCCACATGAAATATGCCTACACGGCCACTTCGAAAATAATGTACAAGATCTTTCACGCCAAATTTACGAAACTTTTCAACTTCTCGCAAACTCCCAATCGTTCGTACTTATAATTACGTTGACCGAGAAAATATTTTCATCGGACTGATCCAAATATATTTGGTTGAATGTCATTTAGTTTTTTCAATTATTTTCTGCGTCAGATAAAATAAACGCGTATGTTTTCAATAGAATTGTTATTTTGATTGAAATGAAAAAATTGGAGTCAGTTGCAATTGTATTTAACCAAATACAATTGCAATAACGAAATACAATTGCAATTGATTGCAGTGGAATAACCATTCCTATAAATTTTATTCTACTTTTTTGTATATTTTTTCAATGTAATACATTTGGTTGAATGTAACTGAGTTGTTTCAATTATTTTCTGGGTTAGATAAAATAAACGTGTATTTTATTCAATAAAATTTTTGTTATTTCGATTGAAATAACAAAATTGCAATCAATTGCAATTGTATTTAGTTATTTCTATGAAATTTTATTCTGCTCTTTTTTACATTTTTTTTCAAGATGGGTTTTGGACAGCTAAAATATCATACAATAATTTAAATATAAGTTTCAAGCAGATTCTTTTGATTTAAATATTCCAAAAATTAAAATAAAATTTAAAAAAACGTTAAATGTTCAACTTTTTTGACGTTTATCTTGCGTAATCTTATTGATATTACCAGTGCTTGATTTTCAAAACTGTTCGTTTCGAACATAAACAAATATAATTTTATTACTATTTAAACTATATATTGATCGCAGTATTAAATAAAATAATTTGATTTTGAATATATGAATATTTTTATTCTTATAGTGAAAAAAATTTGCAAGAAATATGAGAAATAGTCTCGACTTTGCTTACACGGAAGAGTCGATGGCTCTGCATCCATCGAGCAGGAAACAGATGCAGTTTCGCGAAGCGATAGATCGAACGGCGAGTCGACCACGCGCGCGCCGATCATTATGAAGAGATTAAAGCGAAATGCTCGGCCAATTATAAAATATATTGGAAGACCTGTCAAGAAAAAGAAGGACGAGGTTTATATGGAAAACACATCGGATGGTACTTTCTGACTGGAAGACGTATTAAATGTAGACATATATTTTATTGTAAGGCAATATTTCCGGTTTTGTGAGACGAGAGAGAAAGAGAATTAACGAATGATTTATTATGCTGTGGAAAAAATAAATATGATTAAAGACAAACATAATACATCAAGATATAATTGTTTAATAACCTAATCTATATCAAGAGCCTGAAAATGTATTAAAAACATAAATTAAACAAAATTGTAATACAGTTCACTACCGCAATAAGAACGATTCAATAAGAACGCTTCCCCGCTTTTTCGCTCGAGAGCTTCCCTCACTCTGACTCGAGTTCCGAGCTCGAGTAGTTTCGCATCCGTCAATCCCAATAAGAACAGATGCCGACGAGACCTCAAAGATCAAAATGAGACGAATAT
>JAPYYW010002817.1:0-18044 GCA_030522545.1 Cremastinae sp. A BG-2022a
CGATTTCTAGATAGTGAAGTATCTTTAAATTTGGCATACCTTCTAATATTACATCAAAGAACGTTAATACAAATTTTGAATCAAATATCTTGGAAAAAAATTTCGATCAATAATTTTGCCTCAACATTGCATGCTTAACCTAAAAGTTTGAACGCGCCCATCATCGGACCACTTTAACAGGGGGCACGCATTAATATAATTTATGATAAATTAAATATGCACACAGGACGGAGGTGGAAGCGGACTTGACAATACGTGGAGTAAAACGAGAGATGAGAGTGCTTCGTCGTGGTTTTACAATAGTGCCGGTTGGGGCGAGAGAAAGTAAACGAGACGTCAGATTGTAATATCTCTGTAATAATCTCTGTGCCATTATTTCATCCTTTATGGGATATTTGGCGAAAATCGTTGACAAAAAGCAAGAAAGAAAGAGCATAGAGGTGGCGCGCTGGTGTAACATATCATCGATAATTAGCCAGGGGAAAGATGAGAAAAAGAATGACATATCGAGAGGACAAAACATGGCCAAAACATATCAACGCGCCCGGTACATCTCTCGTCATTTTCCCTTGTGCGTATCGCACGTCGTCGCGCGTGATTGAAAACGGTGCCAAAGTTAACGTATATGTATAAAAAGATAATTAGAGGCCAAAGAATCACACCAGTGGAGGAATATTCGTCGAGAACACACATATCCAAATGGAACATGACGAACATTGAATTTCGAAAAAAAAAACAAAGATAATGTAAAGAAATAAACACACGAGTGTTGGATGAGTGAACATTTTTGTAAGTTTGATAATCGAGTCTTATTGATTTTAAAAAAGAAAAAGAAACTTACAGAGGTTGTTCGATCTTTGGATCTCTTGGATAATGAAAATACTGAATTTACAATTTACTCACGCTCTGAATGATCAAACTCACGACAAAGCTTAAATTACGTAGTTGTAAATAATATAATATATATAAATAAAAATGTTGTAAAGTTATCTCAAAGTGAATATGAAGTTGCCAAAAGCTGCTTTATTTGCATCATCATTTCATTTGAGTAAAAAGTGTTCTTTTTTTTTTACGACAACGGTACAGTTTGAAAATTCGTACTCGTTAGGCTGAGCGTGAGTAATTGTAAAAAATAGAGCATATTGGTGGGTCGAAGTTTGTATTTCTTTCATCAACAGCATGCAGATTTGAAATATCGGCATGTAAGTTGCTGAACAAACAATGAGAATGACGAGATAACATCTAATACAGACGTGAACAAATGTTATACATTTCAAAATAAGTATGAATAGCTATAAATAAAAAGTGAATATATATATATAATATGTATATGTACATCTTATCACTGTAAAGGATGTAAGTATATTAACGTGTAGATTGTTATTATAATAAATCTCTTATAAATTGATAATCATGATAAGAAAAATAAAAAAAAATCTACACGAGAGTACATGAAAATGATGAGTGTTATTAAATGTAAATAGGTATATATGTACGATAAATCTACATTTATTTCCAAAATTTATTCACGAGCTCGTGTTCACTATTTCCTTTATTCCCTTATCTAAGATGAGGCGCCACTGATCGGAGTATCCATTTTAAATTCTCGCTCGATAATGCAGTACCCGAATGGTTTGCGACAATCACGCCACCACCATCAAAAATTATCCGAACTAATCGGCTTTAGATGGAAATTTTCAACTTTTATAACCTCAAAAAAAATTTTCAACGAGATACATTTTGCGCGATAATTACTGTTACACGCTTGCAAATCATATAAAATAGTGCGAAAGATATATCAATTATGTCTAAGCGTCGTAATATTTCATCACTCGAGTCTACTAGCTCGAGCAGCGAATTATTCTCACCAAAAGAAAGAACGGAAGTACTTCGATCTCTTCTCAAAGAAACTGAAAGCATAAGTGCGTCTTTAAAATTAGATATCGTAATACCAAAAGAAAATTATTACAATAAATATAAACTTTTTCAGTGCCGGCCAGCATCTCTCCAAAAACGTTGGCGCGGTTAAAAAATATCATAAGAGACGCGGATATCATTCACAATGAAACCTCCATCGAAGAAAAGTGTTTGTATACTTTAGTTTTTGTTGCTGAATTTTGTGACTTCAAACTTTATATATATATATATATAAACATTTTTTCATTAGCAACTTATTGCAATGAGGTCATCATTGATGCTCAGTTGATGGTTACTTCCTCACACATCTTGGAGACGGGAACTGCCAAAATAACACAAACTGTCAGTAATTACAATTATCCATTATTCGCTGAGAAACTAGTGAGTCTATTTCACTTTATGATTTTTTCAAAATAATCTTACCGTTATCGTTTTATTAATGTAAATCTTAAATGTTGAAAAACAGCTGCGCTTTGTACACATAACAATGGACACAATCCAGCAAGAGCCCAACTGGTTACTTTTGTCAAAAGATATATCACCACGAATCTTGAGGACACCACACTACTCAACTCTTTTAGGTAATAGAATGTTAAAGACCAATGTCTGTAACTTTTACATTGCAAGGATAACTGTGCTTTCAGGGTGCCTTGAGCCTATTGAGAAAGCAGTGGTAGTTAAGCATCAACCCACCCAAAGGGGAAAAAGAGAACCTCAGGCACCAACTCGTAAACCTGAAGCAGTCGTCACGATTGACGACGATGATCACAGTGTTGAGGAAACCGTGAAGAAAATTTTACTGCTCATACACAATAATTATAAGCAGAACCACATGCCCATCGATTATTTTCGTCTCACACTGCATCCTCAGAATTTTGGGAAAACTGTCGAAAATATGTTACACGTATCGTTTCTCGTTCGAGACGGTATCGTTAGAATGCTGTTGGATGACAATGGAAATCTCGTCATCATGCCGAGCACCAAAGAAATGAGAAACGAATTTAAGAAACAGAAAAAGAGCAATACTCAAAATGTTTTTGCGCTGAACGTTGATCAGTGGAAAGTATGTTATTTCCCTCACTAAATTGATCACTTCTCGTACGAAATTTTTTACGGGAATGTTCCTCACTCGTCTCATCCTCTATTCGATTCTTTTTTTCAGACACTCGTTCAAACGTATCGCATTGAAGAACCGATGATTAATTTTGGATAGTCACTTTCAGAGCGTGCAGACAAGAAAAGACTGATCTGTAAACATAAATGCTTCAGAATATAAGAGTTACGTATTTTCTATGAAAAAATAAAATTTTTATCTTTGTAACAAAAAATAAATAAATAGCATACCCTTTCGTTTTTTCATGATTTATTTTCTCTTTGTCAATGTATTACTAAAGTAGAGCACGACATTCCGAACGTGCGCTTTACATGTTCAATGATAACAATTACGACTCGCTTGTTTCTTAACGTGTTGATACAAATGTAGGCAAGCGTAGCTTGTCGATTCTTGTGTTACGAAAAAAAGGTACCAGAGAAAGGAAAACAGCAATCTTCCAACGATCCAAGTTTTATTAACAGGGACTACACTCGTCTAATTTCCATGAGTCGGAAGATCGGTTCTCACTTTTCGAGGAGACGGCGAGCTTTTATTCTTACGCGTTGACTGTATTTTTCGGTCTTATCTATCTGATGTTGACTCCGGTGCGCATGCAAATGTTCATTTTGAAAATTGATGAAGGGTGCACAACGGACTTCACGAGACCCCTGAGATGTTACACTGCGGCTCGTTCCAGCAGTTCAAATTATTAGCATTTTACGATTTGGCGAGCGTCTCGGCCTTCGCGACGACCTCTTCGATCGGTCCTACCATGTAGAACGCGACCTCCGGAAGGTGGTCGAGTTCTCCAGCGAGAATCTTCTGGAAACCCTTGATAGTTTCCGCGAGAGGTACGAGTTTTCCGGGATGACCCGTGAAGACCTCAGCGACCTTTCAAATAAAAAAAAGTTGAAATTAGCGCACCGTGAGTGGTTCACATAATTCATGAAAACGTAAAAAAGATAATGGAAAACGTACCTGGAATGGCTGAGAGAGGAACCTCTGAATTTTACGGGCTCGAGCTACGGTGAGCTTGTCTTCCTCAGACAATTCATCCATACCCAGGATGGCAATGATATCCTGAAGCGACTTGTAGTCCTGGAGGATCTTCTGAACACGACGGGCAACGTTGTAGTGGTCCGGACCGACAACGTTCGGGTCCATGATACGGGATGTCGAGTCGAGGGGATCGACCGCGGGATAGATACCTTTTTAACGAACAAAAAGAAGAAACGCTCAGAATATATTTTTCAGCGATTATTAATTCATGATAGGAGAAAAAAGTTGATTACCAAGCTCAGCAATGGCACGGGACAGTACAGTTGTGGCGTCCAAGTGAGCGAAAGTGGTCGCGGGCGCGGGATCCGTAAGATCGTCGGCCGGTACATAAATAGCCTGTACCGAAGTGATGGAGCCCTTCTTGGTCGTGGTGATACGCTCCTGCATGGTACCCATGTCAGTTGCCAGAGTTGGCTGATAACCTACAGCGGATGGGATACGACCCAGCAAGGCGGATACCTAGGCAAATTGTTCGAGTTACATTTCACCATGAGCTTATCAACGAAAGCTCGTAAAATTTCGTGAAAAGAGAAGATTTGTCAATAAGTGTGGATAATTACCTCCGAACCAGCCTGGGTAAACCTGAAGATGTTGTCGATGAAGAGAAGCACGTCTTGACCCTCCTCGTCACGGAAGTATTCGGCGACGGTGAGACCGGTCAGGGCGACACGAGCACGGGCGCCGGGCGGTTCGTTCATCTGTCCGTAGACGAGCGCTACCTTGGAGCTCTTGTCCTTCAACGAGATTACACCGGTTTCTATCATCTCGTGGTACAGATCGTTACCCTCTCGGGTACGTTCACCGACACCGGCGAACACGGAGTAACCACCGTGGGCCTTGGCGACGTTGTTAATCAGCTCCATAATCAGTACAGTTTTTCCTACACCGGCACCACCGAAGAGACCTTTAAAAATACGAGCAATATTGTTAGATTATTTTTTTTTTTAAATAACCGCTGATTCATATTCGTGCGTTCATTGCACTTGCCAATCTTTCCTCCCTTGGCGTACGGAGCCAAGAGGTCGACGACCTTGATGCCCGTCACGAGAATTTCCTGCTCGACGGACATTTCCACGAATTCGGGGGCGTCCGCGTGAATGGCGGCCAGTTTGTCGGTCTGGACGGGACCACGCTCGTCGATCGGCTCGCCGATAACGTTGATGATGCGTCCGAGAGTAGCATCGCCAACTGGAATTCTTATCGGGTAGCCGGAATCCAGAACCTGCTGGCCACGGACGAGACCCTCAGTACCGTCCATAGCGATGGTTCGCACTGTGTTCTCTCCCAAGTGCTGAGCAACTTCCAAAACCAATCGCGGAGTACGATTCTGCACCTCCAGGGCATTGAGGATGGGCGGCAGAGCATCGTCGAACTGAACGTCCACTACGGCACCAATGACAGCCACTACCTTGCCCTGGGCACCAGATTTCGAAGCCGCCGCTTTGCTTGCATAGTCTCTCTCTGGAATCAAATTTTATTTTTTTTCAATCACTTGCCCTTCCAGTATCTTAGAATACATGTCTCTGAATCTACAGCAAGTTGGTACAAAGAATAAAGAGCCATTAGGTAACATCTTAAATTTGCCAGTGTGCAGTTACATAAGGCAGCAAGAGTGAAAGGTGAAACACGATGACAGAGATGAAAGAAAAAACATGAAATGCATCAATCAGGGAACAGGATCGTCACTCGTGTGAGTGATCCAGTGACGTTTTATCAGCGAAAAAGAATTTCCGTGTGAGAGCGCATGAGAGTAAAAGTTTTGCAAGCCACGATCGATCTTTGCCGCGATGGCAAACGGCCATAGTTGTGCGAGAGGAAAAAAAGATATTTTATCGGGCGTGCGAAGGGATTCGGTCGAAAACGGTGAAAGTTTTGTATCCGTCTTCGAAAAGGTTTCGATCGAGCATGGGTCTGGAAACTGACGGGCAATGGAAAGTGAAAAAGTTTTCGAGGTGGGTCACCTCGAGTCGGGAAGCCGCCATGTTGGCACGAGACGGATGGTGTCTTCTATATCGTCCGGTCGAATATACGAGGATTATATAATCGATGATTATTTGCTTTGGATACGAGAGAAAAAAAGGTTGCGTGCGAGCGATCATTGAAACTAATGTCAGATGAGAAGACGAAAGAACGAATCGAAGTAATAGCGTTTGTCACGACGTTTACGTCTCAAAGAACCGAACCGTCGTTCAATATACACGAGCACGGGGGAGCGGTGAACTTTTTTTCGTCAGCTTCGTACGTCCCGAATTTTTTCGACAGAGGTCTGGAAACGGTGGTACTCACTGTTAACGGAGATTGCGCCAGAGATTTTAGCAAGTTCATTCTGCAGGAGAGTTGGTTTGACGGCCCTTAAGGCTCCAGCGGCAGCCTTCGAAACAGCACTCAACATCATGGCCGGTCAAGTGAGATAGGACGACCGGAATACTCGACTGACCCGGAGCAGACGGTGCTCTCTGTAACCACCGCATAGCGATGTTCTATCGCGATGCGCAGAATCCACGTTTTCGTTCACTCGCGCAGTCTCGCTTTACCACCAAAGTCAAGGAAAAAATTGCGGGAAAGCATGAACGTGGCGTTAATACCTACATTCAATTTTCAAACTATTTTTTATCCTATCGGAAAAAAATTTCGAATTTGGTGAAATCAACTTTATTAGGTGCAATTCATAAAGATTTTTGCAAAACGAAACGAGCGGTGTAGAAATTATGTTCATGTATCAATTATTTAAAAAGTTATCACGCTTTGAAGATTTTTTAAAAAATGGAAAGGTGTAAGATTCGCAACATTTTTTCATTTTTTTGAAAGACTTTTTAATTTTTCAATATAAATTCTTGGATTGCGCCCCGAATAAGTAGCATTTTCGTTATCTACGGGAAATATCTAATCGAATAGGCTCTTAAAATAGAACAAAAAAGAACTAAAAAATTTTGCGAATTTTTTAATTATCCCTTTCGATTTTATCAAAAAATTGCAAAATTTTTTGTATTTTTTTTTTTAATATTTTAAGAGCATATTCGATCAGATATTTCCCGTAGATAACGAAAATGCTACTTATTCGGGTCGCAATCCAAGAATTAACATTGAAAAAATTAAAAAAATGATGAAAAAATCAATTTTTTGGCTTGACCTCGTGTACATGACAATGGAGTAACTTTTTCAAGGTCGATTCACCAAAAATAAGAAAAAGTGAGTTTGTTATCACTAGACACGCTTTTATTTGGAGGTACTACGCGTTGTTGCACAAGTTTTGGTACAGAGCATCGAAAGGCCGGCTACGGCGATATGTGGATCGAAATGCCGTTAGCCAGCGCGTCCGCAAAGTCAAGTGGGACGCGGCGATCGTTGAAAAATCGAATGGTAGTTCGGTCCGGCACGTTTTATCTGCTGGAGATACGAGCACCGGTACCGGAAATGCGTTCTGCACTTTTTTTCAGATTTACACCCACGCGGATATCGAAAAAAAATATATATATAAATTGTACGAGAGAGCGTCTTCGTTCCAGAGACCTGATTCGCTTATTTTGAAGAAATATATAATTAACAAGTCGAAAAAAACAAAACAATATGGTACTTGGTGAAAGATCGAAATCGGATGGAGCGAGGAAGCATTGTCTGGTTTGTGGAAAAAAAACAGAGTGGGCGCTCATCCGAACCAGCCTTTGTCATCGTCCGCTTCGTGTTCCTCGTGGTAAAAGTGCTCGTGGTGCTGAGGAGGTGCTTGATGGACCAGCACCACCTCCGTTGGCTGCTGATTTCTCAACAGGTTGAAGAGCATTATCAGGAATGCCAATTTCGCGACAAAGATCGATTTCAGTAGTGACATTTTTATCGTCGCTATTGCGCCCGGAAGTGAAAGCATCTGAAAATAAAGAGGTACATTCAACAATTATTTTTATTTTAACAAAATATTATGTATGTATGTTCTGCGACGAAAAGACTATTAAATGAAAAATGTCGTCAATCGCAAATGCTTGCTTCGTTTTCAACTTTATATAGTGGAATATAAAAATCACGTGCAGCGTGAAATAAAAATGTATACGACCCGATAAAACGTGATAAATAATTTTTTGAAATAAAAACCTGTATAAGTAGGGGAAGAAAAGCCATCATCGATCCGAATCTTTGCATGAGACCTGGTTTTTTCTGGTTCTCGCCATGACGACTGCTTTCTACCGTATTCGCTTGAAATTCAAGAATAATTATATTGAAAATTTTATCCTGAGACGATTTTTCGAGGCTGCAATTTACAACGCGATTAAAAAGGGAAGACATTAAATATTATATTTTTATACTTGCACATTTCGGCTTTCTCTTCGTCACCGTAGTTTCCAACTCACCATCAGGAAAGATTTTATCCAGCGCGAGCTTTATGCGGATCTCGCGATCGTGCAGACCGAGCCGGAGTCCTGAAAAAACTTGGATGCTATTGTCCGGATCAATCGGTTTCTCCATACCGAGAACGCAATAAAAAATCAAAGTCAATAAAAAAATCAACGCGTTCGGTGTCATCGCGCCGAGATGTTTTTACGAGCACCCGTGAAAAATTTAAATACCGATCGGAGGCCGATCAGGAGCACAAAACTCGTAAGCGCGTTTGCAACGACTGCCGATTATTTTTTATCCTCGTCATAAGAATCGAAGAATCAAATAAATGAGGTTCAATAAAAAACGGTGCGTATCTTCGCGTCCGTCACGTTTCCTTCGCGGTCCGCTCTATATCTGCATTGACGCAGAAGTCGAGCGGAGACGTGTCTCCGGTTATGCTGGCAAAAAGTACGAGTACCCACCCCACCTAGAATTTTTCAAAGTGGGTCTCGGCTAAGACTGTGATTCAGCTTCTCTCGCATCGCGCACGTGTTGCACCTCCCTTCCGCAGATATCCGCGAAAAATCTTTCGACCGCGAACGAGTTTTCTCGCTGCCTCCAATTTCCTCTTTCGACCGGCTTTTTAAGCTTCTCGCCAGCTCGCGATCGTCGAACCTCGAACTACTGAGAATTTCCTTCACATCTTGGAAAAAAAAAACAATGGTGCAGATAAACTTTTATTCTTTCTTCAACATTTATTTATAATAAATATTTAGTTTCAAAATTGAATAAAGAAATTTGAATGAATGCATACATTAGTAAATAAATAAATATATTTCTTAATGTATTTAACGTTCAATTAAAGATTTTCCTATATGAATAAATAAATACATAAATAAGTAAATAAATAGAAAAATGCATTACGCATTTTAAACTACCGAGGATTTTCACTTCGTTTCTGGAAACACAATCACGTGGATATTTGCCTATCGAAAAATATGGGTCAAAGTCACTCCACGAACTTTCGAATCAATGAAAAATTTCATTTCATTCTTGAATGTGCTTTTTATAACGCTCTCCACAACAATCTTCGTACAATAATTGCATATAAAACGTTAAAAAGGGAATGCAATAGAGCTCAGTCATTGCAATTTGATCTACACGTCGATAAATAAATAAATGTACAAATAAAATTCTGAGTATATTAAAAAGTATGAGGTATGTATGTTTCGCCTTAAAAATCTATGGTTTTGGTTTGTCGGTTTGGTCGCACCGTTTGCAATTTTTTTTTCTCAAATTTTGTACAAAAAAGTTCACGAAATTCTTCAGCGAGCTATTAATCTACTGACTAAAGTCGTTATTGGTCCCCTGAGTTTCAGCATCATCAATTTTTTCCATAACATGATAAACGTCCACACACACATACGAATAATGAGACAAATAAAATGGCATCGAGCTTGGTACACTTGAAGAAAAAGATTAATTAAAAAAAAAAGAGGAAAATTTTCTTATTCTTCGAACCTTTTTTTTATACCACAGAAGGTATGCCGGAGCTCTCGTAATTATGAAGATAAAATAGAGATAAAGAGAGGCGTGTGGAGATAAAAAAAATATGGCTAGGAGCGATACTGACTCGAATTCGAGGATCACGCGTTGAAATGACGCGAAGTGATTATTCCTAGTTATGGAATAATTAGCCCTTGTATATATAATGCTCGTCGTCACTGTAACCGCTCGGCGATTCCCATCCGCTGTGAACGGGATGATGATGATGGCCACCGCCGTTGTGAACGTGAACGTGGATTGGTTGCGGAGGTGCGGCCCAGCTCTGAGCCGGTGCTTGCCCGTGCGAGTACAATTTCGCTAGGAATCCGCTCAACTTCAAAACGAGAAGAAGTACGCCTGCAAAAAAAGAAACCATTTTATTAGCTCAAATAATAAAATTTTTTAAAAATGAAAAATTCAAAAAATCAAATAAATTTAAGAAATGTATCTTAATGTTGATGTATGTATTCTTTACATCATTTTTTGTTGAAAAAAAGTTTAATACGTCAGATTGGATATTATTTTCCATAAGATTACTTCCGATTTTTTAATAAAAATTATTTCTCAGTGACGAGTTTCCTAATCGTTATGAAATGTTCACACGGCCCTTTGAAGATGTTAATATGTAACGTGTTAATATGTAAAATTTCAAAAATTTTACATAATTTTTAATATTGGACACAATGTCCTTAAATATTTCTTTAAACCGGAATGAGACGGAGAGATCGAGCACCGAGCGTCTAATTTAACTCCGTTCCCATTCCAATTTTCGGTATCGTGCCGGATGTAAGAGTCCAAAAATTAGCATAAACGTGATTTCATTGAAGCGAGCTATTCGATATTTCCTCCTCGGCTTTCCTTCTCGTCAATTGTAAAGTAAAGCGTGTCAGTGGAGAGCTTACTTCATATTCAATCTGTGTAAACTTATGTCAGAACAAATTTCTATTTGGCTCCCTGGCACACTGACGGGACAGCGATACAGTTAATTTTTCGTGCTCGATTAACTCCTCGGTGTGTTCAACAATGCCTGTCCACCTGAGATCTTGGCTTCTCCTCTGTCGATTTTTCCGACAGTTTACTTTTCTTCATGCTCGACCCGTTTCCGGTACGCCGGTGCTAACGAGCGAGCGATTATCGACGATACTTACCGATCCCGAGACTCTTGAGCGAAATAAACGTCAGCACGAGCATTAAAGTCATCATCACGCCCATTTTGTACATCAAGGGTAGAAAGATGAATTGCAGCCTCCTCAGGCCGAACGTTCTTCCCTCTTCGCTTTTACCACCTGGGGAAAATGTTTCGGAAAATTGATATATAAAATGTATCTCTGGAAATTTCGATCTTTCACATTTTAGCGGTACCAACGCACGCGATAAATCTTATATTTTCGTGCAAAGCGTTCGCATATACTTTAAAAAAAAACTTGATATACGCGTGTCAATACTCGGGAGAAAAAACTCGCCGGATTTTTGGCGGTCGTTGAACCTTTCGATCTCGAGAATTTATTTGCAAGCCAATGCAAGCGACAGTGTCCATGCAGAAAATTATGAGCTTCATGACAGTGAGATAACGGAGAATCGTTGCTTCGTTTCTCCGTTAGATTTCAGAGTTTCGAGAGATGGAATAAAAAAAAAGAGCGTAGCGTTTAAGCGGTGATTAAATGAAAGGAAATTTATATTGTTTGAATAAAAAAAGGGTGTATAATCGCGTGATGATCTTTCATACAGCAGGGAACTCTAATGATCGTTAAAATCGTATAGAGCAAAGGTCTGAGTACTTTTAAATTGCACGCTTTCAACTTTTTACGGCACGTAGAAATTCCCTCGTCGAAAATATATGTTCTTTGTTTCTTCGTATCTCATGCAGTGTAGAATGAGAAGAACAAAGAAATTTGCTTCGCGATATATTTTTACGAATTTTTATGATTTCAAAAAGTTTCATAACGTTTTTGGACGAACCATTGCGATTTTTTTCTTACGAATAAATTTTGATAAAACAACAAATTACCTGCTTCAATTTGTTCTGCCAGAGTCTCGGCAAATTGTCCAAAAATAGCGAGAGCACTAGCCCGTTCCTCGAGTCTCTCGCCAGGATTCCCCGTCGTAAAATCCGGTTCTCGAAATTTGTCGTCATCGTGCCTCGTGAGATTTTTCGCGAGCGTCCGAGAGCGAGCCTCGACGAGCGTCGTCGCGACGAGAACGATGCACAGACCGAGCAGTTTCATCTCTGTTACCCGAAAATAATAATTATTTCGAAGTAAAGGAAAAAACTGATGATGAAAAAAGGTGCAGGCTGCGTATCGACGGGGGATTCGATCGCAAGGTCGCGTCGATTCGAGTTCGGGCGCGAGAGCGAGTTTATCGGAGCAGCGTCGCGCCGGAGCGAAAATAAAAAGCGCGGATGATCGATCGAATGGTGATATTAAACTGAGAAGACAGCACGTGCTCGCAGCGAAGGTGGACGAGTCTGTGATCCGGTGGACGGACTCGTCGGACGTTTGTCCAACACTCGGATTAAAGTAAAAGGAACGAGGAAAGGAGATTGGGTAGTGGAGGAGCGAGACGAGAGGTCCGGGTGTTTGTCGTGGTAAAAGTGCGAGCCGATTCATGGCTCCGATATATCGGTATACGTATGCTCGCTGCGATGCGTCCGGGGACCGTTGGCTCCTCCTTCGAAACTCCTCTCTCGAATAATCGTTTCTATACTCTCTCCGCTCGTTCGCTTCGCCGGAATTTCGCCTCATTCTTCCTCTCCGTCCTCTTCGCTATTTTTGCGAAATTCGCGCCAGCTCCAATTCTTATCGTCCCATCCTTCGCTCGTCTGTCCAGTTTTTCCTTTTATTCCCACGATCATTGTTTCATTTCGAAATTATTCACAAGCCTGACCCTGATGCATTCTTTATTCACTTCACTTTGTTATTTACACCGTTCGCAACAAAACTTTCCTCGATAGTGCGCGAAATTCCTGTACAAATTTACATATTCACGTGTAAATTTACACAATGTACAAATATACATATATTCGTACACCACACTCATATACAAAAAAATTTAATTTCTATACAAATATAAACTTTTGTATACTACATAAAAACTCTGAAGAAAAAATTATTTATAATGTACATTTTAATGTAAAAAATTGTACTAAAAATTATTTTTATGGTCTTTGCAAATTAATTAACTTTTATTTGGACTCGAACCGAACGACTTCCGCTGTTAGTTCAAATTCCGAGGTTAAAGTATTTGAACTCGAAATTAATTCGAAAAGTGGGCCACTGTTTAAAATCAAATTAACCTCCTATCGAAGCAAAAAGAGTGGAAGGCAGGATGCTTCTCTATTTTTTGAGCTACGAGCCGTTCGAACGCTATGGAAAGTTTTTTCTAATATCGTGCCCGGACTACCGTCGTGAGTGCATTATTAATTTTTTTCATTCCGCGTTTGAAATTCACGTGGGTGACAATAAGAAAGTTTAAGTGTATGATATGAGAAAAATTATCATTAGTTCTGTCATGTATATTAATTAATTTTATCACGTGTATTAAAACACCACGGTTTTATATTTTATCATTGTTCTTTTGTATGAAGAGAATTGTGAAAAATTAAAGTAATTTTGAACTCCGAACGAGAATAACTTTTGTAGAAGTAAAATTATATTTCTCAGATATGCCAAGGTATGGAAAAGAGATGTGCAAAAGCTTTTGAAAAAGGTTGAAAATTTATTTGTCGGAATATCCATATTTACGAATAAAGGAGAAGGTAATGTATCGCCGATTGCGATGATTCTCGGAGCGCATCTTCGTGTCGGGAGGCTCCCGAGTGCAACGGGTTTGCAACGGGTTCGGGATAACTCCCTCCCTTTCTTTCCTTTTCTCGCTATCTTCGTGACGAGAGAAACTGCAGAAATGGAGAGAACAAGCGAGAGACAGAGAATCCGAGGCAAAAAGTACAGGGATCGTAAAGCAGGAGGATCGCCGCTGGCGAAGGTTTCTCGCAACGATGAGATCTAAAAAAAAAGTAAGAAGCGAAAAAAAATATGCTGACTGGTATTCTCGTTTCTCCGGTAGGGAACTTTTCTTCTGAGTTACATTAACCCCGGGCATCTCAGCTCCTCGTCGACCTTCTGCGCGAGTATTTTCTCCCGGGGCGCAGTCCTCTCCCAAGGACTAAAAATTCCACCCCGTCCTCCTCGACGCTCTTGACTCGCAGCATCGAGAAAACAGGATCCTTGATTTTATTCCGCTCCGTCCTCTATCGTTGATTTTATTCTCCGAGAAAAAAAGGAACCGTGGACAATAGAAACGCGAGAAACAAACTCGTTTGACCTTATCGAAAGCGAAACCCTTTTATCCTCGCTGTTTTTTTCTTCTACGCTTTTTCCAGTGCGGACGCTCTGAAAAATACAACCCGAGATACCGAGAGAGCGTCGGAGAGTTTTTCATTGGCGGAATTCTCCGCTCTTTCCATTTTTGTGCGGCGCGTGCAAAAGGAGCGGCCGCGAGTGAAGAAGAATCATCGGGGAGGAAGATCATTGCGAGTCGATAATGATAAATGAAAAAACAAAAGCGAAGAAAAATAAATAGGGAGATGGCTATCCGGTGTAGTTGGCACGCATAAGCGGAGGAGAAAAAAGACGAGAACACGTACGCGCGTCCTTCTTCTCCGCGGCTTCTCGTCGGGACGCTCGTTACCGGTGAAATTAGTATGTTGCACAGATGCGTGTGCTGGGTAGAGTCCAGCTGCGCCGGCTTTCCGTTGCACTCGCGTCAACTCGGCGAACTCTAGTAGCGAATCCTTCCCCCCGCTACGACGCCGCGAGGAAAGAGGATTGATAAAAACGAGGGAAAAAAAGGGAAAAACGACTGCGAGAGAAGGAATGTAATGTGTATAAAAGAGCCGAGTCTCAGAGCCGGCCCTCGTCTCTCCTCTCCAGAGAAGAGCTCGGCTCTTCCCTTCTGCATAGACGAAGGCATTCGCCTCCCGACCACGACCATGAGAGGTCTCGGCTCCCGGCGTCCTCTTCTCCCAATGAGAACCACAACGGTTCTCCTCGGTGCCGTATTTCTCCTGAGTTCGTTTGGTGTCGCGAGTACGCGAAGTGTCGAAAATTCCCGGGATGACGTTCTCCATTCGGATGAAGCTATTTCTGAAACGAACGGACAGTCCTTCGTGCACGAGAAGAAGATCGACGACGTTTTCTCCCCGCAAATCGTCCAGTACGAGGGTGCGAACGAGCCGGGTAAGTCCGCGATTGAGTCCCAAGAACCCGTTTCGAAGGTGAGCGAAGTCGACCAGGAAGGCATAAGGAGATTCGACGCGGTCGTCGCCACGGATGAAATTCCCGAGACCGGAAGTAGGGACAATGTCGAGAGTTCGGGGATTGACAAGACGGTCATCAAGGGGATTACCGTCAGAGACGAACCCCTCGATTCCGAGGATGATAAAGTTCGGGGAGACGAGGAGAGAGTCGAGGGTCATCGCAAGAGGTCGTTGAAGGATCCGCGATCGATCGCAGCGGACTCGCAAATGCAGCAAAACGAGGAGGCTGCGATGAAGGACGAGGTCGGCGATCACTCCGAAAAGGTGCAAGAAAAAATTTTGATAGACGGCGAGGATCACGTCGGCGACCCTGCCGTCCCGAGTGAGATTAAAAAAATCGTTGTTGGCGAGGACGGAGTTGGTAGCGTGGAGGCTAAAGTGGAAGAGGTCTTGAACGCGCGGAATATCGAACAGATCGAAGGGAAGGTCAGCGATGATGGAACTCGTGCCGAAGACAGCCAGCAAACCGATCAAGATTCGGAATCGAGCCTGGTGAGTCGAGACTCGTTGAGTTCGCCCTCCCTGCCTGACATTCTGAAAACCAACGCGAGTCTCGAATCGTTGAAGGCTCAAGCTGTCGCTCTTCAGACCGCGATCAAGGACGAGGCGTTTTTGAAACAGCTGCGCAAAGAAACTGAAATTTTGCCAGGAATCCCAAAATTCACGGAGAAAGAGCTGTTCGATACTCTGAACATGATTTCACTGGGAAAACAGGGCGAAGAACAATCTGATTATTCCTATCTGTCGAAAATGGACACGAGTTCGTTGACCGAGAACCAATTGAGCATAATCAGGTGTGCGGAAGCTCTCGTCGTTCGCGAACAGAGGCAAAGTTTCTCCGAGAATTTGTTCGAGTGCATAAGAAGTTTGAGTATCTTGAATTGCATGAGGATTTTCATCTGGCCGGTAATCGCCGATAACATACCCGAATCGTTCAGTCAAAATTTGCCGACGTTTCCGATCGAGGTAAACGTGGCCGACTGGCTGCCGGGCAGAGAAAGAGAAAAATCCGTCGATACGGAATTGCGCTCGTCGAGTTTCGAAGATGAAAAATTAGTCACTCCCGAGTTCGTTGTCTCGAAAATACTGAAGGAAGCTCTCAGCGCGAATCCGAATACCGTAAAAGATCTGCCGACGTTAATTGATCCGAAAAATGAGACTTTGTCGAAATTTTTGACTCCCGGTCAACTGGAAATTTTGCGAATGGCTGAGATGTTCTTGCCTGTATCGTCTCGACAGGAATATTCAGATAAAATGTACTCTTGCGTTCAGAGATTCGAATATTTCTCCTGCGTTAAGTACTTTGCTTGGCCTATGGTAAAACAACATTATTCCGGATTGCCGGAATTTCCGGATTATCAGAATTGGTATCCGAACGTGAGTCTTTATCCCGGATATCCGATTCTTCCTTACCCGAGCGCCGAGGGAGGTCTGCCGGAAGTCATCGAAGCCGATGCGACGAGGACGAAGAGTTCGAAACCGGAACTGGTAATCGTAGATTTGCTAAAGGATACTCGTAGGCAAACTGGGATCCCAATTGTACCGTCAACCTATTATTCAACGATCCATGCTGGGACGCGCTTTTCGCCGATAACTCCTGATCAAATGTCGATTTTCTACACGGCGGAACAATTGATTCCAGTACCGATGCGTTCCGAATTCATGTCGAGAACGATGAAGTGCATCCGAAATTACGATTATCTGACTTGTACGAAATACTCGACTTGGCCAACTATTCGCCAATTGTATCCCACTCTGCCCTCGTTCCCAGACTTCTCAACCTGGATACCCACTTTTTCAGTACCAGAAATTCCTGATTTTTCCGAGTATATTACAAACTGGCAAAACTATTTCCCAACCTTGCCTGGTTTCCCTCATAAGCCACCAGCTGGTGGTGGGTCGGGACAGCAACCTGGTGGAGGATCTTCTGGAGAACAGACGGGTGGAGGCTCATCTGGTCAAGGATCAGGTGGAGGCTCATCTGGTCAAGCGTCAGGTGGAGGATCCTCTGGACAACAGACAGGTGGAGGATCCTCTGGACCACAGACAGGTGGAACATCCTCTGGACAACAAACAGGCAGTGGTTCTTGGGAACAGCAACAGAGTAGTGGTTCCTCAGGACAACAGTCTGGAAGTGGTTCGTGGAGCCAAGGATCGGGTGGAGGTTCTTCTGGACAACAGTCTGGCGGTGGTTCCTGGGGACAGGGATCAGGCGGAGGTTCTTCTGGACAACAATCTGGCGGTGGTTCTTGGGGACAGGGATCAAGCGGAGGTTCTTCTGGACAACAGTCTGGCGGTGGTTCCTGGGGACAAGGATCGGGCGGAGGTTCTTCAGGACAACAAACTGGCAGTGGTTCTTCTGGACAACAATCAGGTGGTGGTTCATCTGGGCAACAACAACCTGGCAGCGGTTCTTGGGGACAAGGGTCAGGCGGAGGTTCTTCTGGACAACAATCTGGTAGCGGTTCTTGGGTTCAAGGATCAGGGGGAAGTTCCTCGGGTCAACAAAGTGGCGGTGGTTCTTCGGGACAACAGTCAGGTGGCGGTTCATCTGGACAACAATCTGGTAGCGGTTCTTGGATTCAAGGATCAGGGGGAAGTTCTTCGGGTCAACAAAGTGGCAGTGGTTCTTCAGGACAACAGTCAGGTGGCGGTTCATCTGGACAACAGGGCAGTGGTTCTTGGGAACAGCAACAAGGTAGTGGTTCTTCCGGACAACAATCCGGCGGTGGTTCATGGGTTCAAGGATCAGGTGGCAGTGGTTCTTCTGGACAACAGTCAGGTGGTGGTTCATCTGGACAACAA
>JAPYYW010002818.1:0-18043 GCA_030522545.1 Cremastinae sp. A BG-2022a
TGAAAAGCGGTTTCGACTGGATCCACTTTTGGTCGTTTCACCTTCCTATCGTCAGTGAGATAGCACCTCGTTGGAGTTTGCCTCGATAATTCGGACTCAAATGTTGATGACGATGATGTTGAAGCAGGTGTCGCTGGCTGCAAAACATAGTTGAAAAATAATATTTCGTAGTTGTAAATATACTATATTTGTCAAAGTCCACAAGTCTCGTAAAATATTTAAAGTACATTCAACATTATTCTTGTTATGTTCTTTTCATAAAGGTATAAACATATACATTTACAATCTATGTATAAAAAAAATTTAATAGAAAAATTTGCAAAATGTAATAATGGAATATCATTAGACTGAGCGAATCAAAAAGAAATGTCTTACCAGTCCAAATTGATTTGTAGGTATAATGTTGCTTTTACTGGGCACAAGGATATCACGCTTCATAATATTCGAAGGCAAAACCATTGGTATCTCCTCTAAAACACAATATTTTGCAATGATTTGTACACCACATTTTGTGAATGAATATTTTTTACGTGTCTTACCGCAATTTTCGTGAAAAACGCTATCATTTTCCTTTTCTTTTCCTGATTGGTTTTCTGTATCAATGTCGCCTTCAAGTGATTCATAAAAAGTGGACATTGAATTTTTTGGGAGATTATTTTCCACAGCGGGAGAAGACTGAGGGACCGCTGCCACAGATGCTTTCAAAGCAACGTTGGAAAAAGAGCTAGAATAATAAATCAACAAACATTTCAAACAGAAAGTATTAATACGTGTTCATATCTGGTTATTATTATTATTATTATAAAAATAATGACGAACTTTCTTCTTGCAATATGTTGGCCTAGAAATGCCAAAGCTTCATATAAAGGCCACTTTTTTCTGGTTGTTTTTCCTGCTCCACTTTTTGTTTCCAATTCTCGTTGCTGCCTTTCCTTACTGTAATGCTGTCGAAGACGAAGCCAACGAGATTGACACTCTGCTACTGCAAACGAAACGTAAGATTTTGTTTCAAGCAATGAGGTACGGTTACTGGTTAATTGTGCTTATCCAGCGACAAAAAAAATGTTTCGAACATACCTGAAAGATTCAGTACAGCGGCGATTTCTTGCCATGCATTTTCTTTTTTTTTCGTGTTTTTGTAATCGGCCACAGCTTTGTTATACAGGTATGGTCGAGACCGTACCATATCGATTAGGAGTTCATCGCCAACTTTTTCGATAATAAGGTCCTCGTCCTCATAATGGACCATCTCCACACCATCGTTATTATTATTTTCAAAATGCAATAAAGTATATTGGCCATGATCCATTTTTTCTTATTTTTTGTATTCACCAATTAACCTCAAACTTAAAATACATCGCACTACCGCTACCGCTTTACTGGAAAAATGTCGCTATTTGAAAGAAAAAAAAAACAAGTCCCGGTCCTTTCTAATTGGTTGGCAATAAGAAATAAGGAACAGATTTCCAACGTGATGGAAATTCTGTTCTTAATTCTTATTCGTTATTTCTTATTTTTTAATTGTGTATTGGTCAATGGTTCTGCCATAGCTGGATTCCGCTGTTTCTTATATCTTGTTCCTTATTCCTTATTCCTTATCTCTTATACCTTATTTTTTTCATTGTGTAATGGCCTTTAGGTAAAAGTTGTTTCAACTTGAACGATTCGCGAGTCGCGATGTATTTGATATTGCAAACAAATACAAAGCTATATGTATATGTATACACATAAACTTGGCCGATGATTATAAAAATGTTCAAGTATTATTGATGTCAATCGATTCTAAGTCGTTCATAAATAATTGTTAAATTAATTTTATTGTTTGTAAAATATTATTTCCTCGGGTGTAAAAATAATAAATAAAAACTTCCATAGCTCGGAAAGTGCGTTTTCACAAAAATTCACTAGAGAAAATGATTCAGAATAGCCTTTACGAACCTAGTTTCCGGCGAACAGTACATGTGTTTCCGGAACTCCAAAAAAACGATACCGCGTGTGGTTTTTTAAACAAGGTTATGTTTTCCTCGCTGTGTACGACAGTTACATTGTTTATCATTTATGCGTAACGTATCAAATGATAATTTTATAAATTAAAAAATGTCTAGTTGTAGAATTCACAATGTTAGATTTTATAATCTCGAGCCAAGATCCGTCACGTGCTTGTGTCACGAGAAAAAGAGCAAGAAGTTGGCACTTTCGAGGTGAGTATTTTAATGTCATACGAATCGTTGAAAAGTTTTTAGTAAATTTATAATTCACTGGGTAAAAAATAAGACAAGAATAACGAAAATTCTGTCCTCAAATTAGAAATGACAACTCGATCGAGATATGGAATGTGGCTAATGCGCCATTTTTTGAATCCGTCATTCCTGGACATCCCGAAGACTCTGTAGAATCCATAATCTGGATAGACGACAGGCTTTTTTCCGTTGGTTTACGAGGAATGGTCTCAGAGTACGACATCAATGGCTTGTCAGTCAAATACGAAGTAGCGGTCACAGGAGGCGCAGCCTGGTGTCTGGACGTCAACCAGCAAAAGACAAAAGTCGCCGTTGGTACCGAGGATGGATACATAAACACTTTTACAGTAACTCCAGATACCCTTATCTACGACAGAATATTTGATAAGCAAAAAGGCAGAATATTGTGTATAAAGTGGGACATGACGGGAGAAATGATTTTCACCGGGTCAACAGACACAGTGAGAGTCTGGAATTCTGTCTCTGGTCACGCCATCCACAAAATGATGACAGCCAGAAAGTACACCAAGAAAGAGACGATTGTCTGGTGTCTCGCCTTGACGGACGACAATCTCGTTGTCTCCGGTGATTCCCGAGGAATCTTGTCATTCTGGGATCCAACAATGGGGACTCTTGTTGAGAGCCATGAGAGTCACACAGCGGACATTCTCGCCATTTCCATGTCCCAGGAGGAAAATATCGTCTACTGTGCCGGCGTGGATCCCGTTGTCAGAAGTTTTTCCAAAGTGACTCTCAAGGCTGGTGGACGGCTGCAGTGGGTAAAAGGAATTGAGAGGAGGCTCCATGCGCACGACGTCAGGGCTCTGGTGGAAGCTGATGGGAAACTGTACTCTGCAGGAGTGGACGGTTATCTCGCAGTGTCCAGCTATCCTCCAAAATTGTTGGTCAAGTACCCACCACTGTTAAAGCCACCCTGTGTAAAAGTCTGTCGCAAGTCTCGCTGTGTAATGCTGCGTTACACAAATTACCTGGAACTCTGGAGGCTTGGAAAGCCTGCCAAAGTCTCCAAGGACTTTAAGGTGAGTCCGGGAATGTTGCACTCACTGGACGAAAATCCGATGAAACTCCTAGAGCTGAGAGCTAAGAACGAGGAGACGATAGTCTCTTGGGCGGTGAGCAAAGACTCGACGATCATCGTTTATTCCACCGACACGCACTTGCGAGTCTTCAACTTTGACGTTGTCAACGGTGACGCGAGCTTGTCCAGGAACGACGCTGACATAACTCTGAAAAACGTGAAAAAAATGCTGTTCAGTCCGAACGGGAAATATTTCGCTGCGATCAGTTGGGAGGACGACGGCAACACTTTGACGATTTTCTACGTCGAGAAGAAGAGATTTCACAGGATGGGAAGCTTCAGGATGGATAGACAGTCTCTGAGGAACATTGGCCTTGCCTGTTTCTCGCCTGACAGCAAATATCTCGTTTGCTCGAGCCAACGAGGCCATGTAATCGTTTATCACGTCGACGAATCCATGTACTCGGGAAATCCGAATTTTTTTCCTCTGCCCAGATACGACTGTTCACCGACCGCGATGGCTGTGCAAAAGTCGACTCTCAACCTCGTCATCGTTTACTCCGATCACAAGGTAAAACTTCACTCGGGAAATAATTTTTAATCTCCTTATAATCCGGCCGTGTTATTTTCAGATACGATTAGTTTTGCGTTAAAAATTTCTAGTAATTATTCGAAGAGGCGACGAAGGAAGGAAACTGAGCGTAATTACGTTGAAGTAACGGCAGGACGTCGTAAGAGCATTAATTTAGCTTGACGACTAGCCGGTATTAAGGAACAGCTATATCTAACCGCGAATCGACGATTTTCCTTCGCAGGAGAATATTTTTTCCTTGTTTCACATAGGATATCGCTTATTCGCTTTTTTCTTGTGTCCGCGATATTACGAACAGTTTTATGCCTCGCGGTTAGTGAA
Source organism: Cremastinae sp. A BG-2022a (assembly GCA_030522545.1). Classification (NCBI taxonomy): domain Eukaryota; kingdom Metazoa; phylum Arthropoda; class Insecta; order Hymenoptera; family Ichneumonidae; species Cremastinae sp. A BG-2022a. The sequence goes on from JAPYYW010002818.1 coordinate 4,193, forward strand.
GCTCGAGGAAAAGGAGGAATAAAAAATGAAACGCTATAAATACGATGCTTTACAAGCCAAGCGATAAAACGATAACCAAGATGGGATGAAATTTTCTCTATTTATCGGCTTTTGCCCAACGGTCGTTAAGAAATATTAAAACGCGTAATGGCTTGACGAGCCTCGGAATATACAGAGAAAATTTTACGATCGACGCGACGGAATTGCCGTTACATTCTCCTTCCTCGACTGCCCTTTCACAATTTCTTTTTTACCTCCCCTTTCGCTAATTAAAAATTTTCTGTAAGTTGATCACTTTTTCGAGCGGATGCTCACGCTCGATTTTTAATTGCTCATAAAATCGAAGCAATATCGGACGTATTTACGGATAAAAAGAAACGAAAGGAGCAATCTATGAAATAAGGAAGTGTCTGAGAATGCAAAAAACTTGTTATTTTTTAGATCGTCGAGTACAACTTGCCTAGGAAACAGTTCACCGAATTTTCCAACAATCTGCAGAGCCGTTTGCCACTGCAATGGCTTTCGCGTCCATTTCCGGTTACGAACGTCACCTTTGATCCCAACAACGAGAATGTCATTATATTCCACGATGATACGACTGTTTACGTCATCAACAAGAACAAGGAACTCCCGGAGAAGAACAACGTAAAGATTCCCAAACGTGAGAACGGCGAATTCAATGATGATAGTAATTCAGGCTCGAGTTCGAACATTCAGCACGCTTTCCAAGTCGTGAAAAAATACAAAGTAAGATATGCATTATTTTATCTCAAATTAATGTCTTTATTTTAGACACTGATGTGCATGTAAATTTAATTACGATTTTTAACATTCAATTAATTATGTTTATTTTTTTTAAATATTTAATTGTGCTTTTTAGCATTTGGTACACCTTGAATGGTTGAACGACGAGGAGATGGTCGCCGTCGAAGTGAATCCGACCTCGCTGACGGAGAAATTACCACCGACCCTGAAGCAAAAGTGGTTCGGCATGTAAATTTGTTAAAATATGGAGCATTCGCGAAAATAAAGGAGAATTTTGAAAAAATTCGAGATTGCTTCTCATCCGAGGAAAATAAATCTTTGGTCCGTGACGCGAAATTCGCCAGGAAGCAAGGGCGGCTCGATGGTGCGTTTCGCCGATATGTGCAAGGGTCCGATGAACTCGAGATCGTACTCGGGCCGAGACGATCGCCATCCGACGAATTTCGAGCTCGTTTTCGGCACGGGCGGCGACGCTTTTAACTCTATCGGTGAAACCGGGCTCTCGTTCTTTCTTGGCTTTCTCTCGAAAGTCTCGACCGGAATACCAGCAACGGCGCACTCCTCCGCCAAAACTTTCCTCCAGAATTCGCCTCGGAGATGCTCGTACTTGGAAACCCGGATTTTCTCGAGTCTCCTCTCGCGCTTGTTGATCTCTTTTCTTCTCGGGGACAAAAAAAACGCTCGTGAAAATTGGAGATGGGAAAAAAAGCGAGCCCGAAGAGATGCAAAATCGAGGAGAAAATGGGAAACACGAAAATCTCACCTTATGTTATCGAAAACTACGAGACCCTTGGCGAAATCCGTATATCTGAATTGCCCAATTCTTTCGGCTCTTCTCGTCTCTTCCAAATTCTCCTTCTTGTCACGTTTTTTCTCGCTTTTCACGGTCTCGCTCATGGGGAAGGGAGACGTACTCGCGCAAGGTCAACGTTCGACGTAACGACGACAAATAAGCCATGTCTCATCCCGTCGGGCTCGCTCACTCCCCGATTGCCAACTGGGACGAAAACAATCGTTTGTTTGTTCGATAACGGCCTCACTTCCAAACGGTGGGGAGACATTCAGCGTGCCAGAATTTATATTTTTATTCACAAATGTAAAATCTACATATTCGTTACAATTACGTTTTTTTTTACACATTATTACAGTCAAAATTCATCATTTGCTATTAAAATGCACGAAAAATTGAATTTTTTCGAATATCGAGAAGCTAAACAACATTTTTTTTTTTAAATCTTTAGCGAGTCTCGGTTTTTACTCAGTGTACGGGCCAAGCGAAAACTTGGAAAAGAAAATCTCGTAAATCGGAGAGGAGTGACTTATTTCATCCGCAATTTCGGCGTAAGCGAGAAAAGTGGAGTCGTGGAGAAAAAGGAGAAGGTACGAGGGAAAGAGAGAGAGAGAGGGATGCCGGTGCGAGGGAGGCTGTGGTGGCTTCGTTCGAGGGGTAAAGCGAAATGCAGTCAAGTTCGGGACGTCTGTGGAGGGGGAAGCTGTAAATTACGAACGTTTTCGCTGCACGCACACGGTGGAAAGAGGCGTGCAAACAGGGCTCGCGAATATCCACACAGGTTTCTGCACCTTGGCGCTCCTCTCCCCCCTCTGGCTTCGACCCCGTCGTTTTTCAACCCCCTCGAAGACTCTTGTCGCGTTTGGCCATTCTCTCCTCGTCCTTGCCCGGCAGATAGCGCCGAGAGGGAGAAGAGCCGAGGACGTCTAGACTTGCAGATAATGCCGGAGTTTGCTCGAGCCCGGACTCGGCCCAGACGGCAGAGGCTTCATTCTTGCCTCGTGCGAGCCAACCGGCTAGCGCCGTCTCTTCTCTCTCTCTCTCTCTCCCTCGTTCACTTTCTCCTCTTTTCCTCACTTTGCATCCCAGACTCCTCTCTCTCTCTGTTTTCATCAAAAAATAAGCGAGCTCCCGTCAATTATCCTCCTCGAGTTTTTCGGAAACTGCTGACTCCGGATTCTCGATTAATCCTTCCCTCTGCTTGCACGCCGAAATTAAATATTTGTTCTTTCTATCCATCCTCTTTCGTCGCTTCGTTGTCTGCGCATATAAATAATTTAATATAATTTCAAATTATAAAATATAAGTTTGTTAATCTATGCACTGTACATTAATCAAGATTTTTGATTGCTTTCTCAGTAAAATTGAGTTAAAAAGTTACACACGCAAGGTCAATAGCCAAAAGACATTTCGAAATGTAAAAATATCAAATCTTGACTAAATTGATTCTAATGTGCAAGTGATTTTAAAGAAATTGATTCAAGACAAATGGTATCTTATAAAAGTTCTAAAAATATTTCTTTTCATCCCTTATCACTGACAACCACGATTATTCAAAGAATTTGCGAATTAAAAAAATAATTAACGAACATGAACATTGAATAATTTCAGTACATGCATTTTTTGAATTTTTTTCTTTTTTTATCATCGATTTATTGGGGATTATTCGAATCGATACCTTTTTTGACAAAGTTTTCGCTTTGCGCGACTTCGGTCGGGCCACCCCAAAATCCCCGCGAGCTGTTTTAATCGCGGAAACCGGTGATGCATAAATCTCCGTTAAATAATACGGCAGTTAACAGTGCCATTAAGCCCCCCGTTCGAGATACCGCAGAACGGCGACAGAAACATTGCGCAGACACACCGGGGGGGTGAGAAATATACGTTAGGATTAACCGTACGTAATTTAAGAGTCGCGACGCAGACTCAAGTACATTTACTGCAGTACCAAATATCCCATGAGCCACCGCGACGCTTTTCCTTGAAAAATTTCACTCATTGCACACCCGAAACATTTCCTGATGAAAATTCAATTAGTCGCCGAATTGTCTCACATCAGCCAGCCATTGTTTATTGCAGGGTAAATTTATTTTTGAGCTATCCTTTTTTTATTTTTACTTTGAACGAGTGCATTCATGAAATATTTTTCATTCCTTGTTCTACTTTTTTATTAATGTTGTGACGAAGTTAAAATGTGTTTGTTATTGTTTTGCTTTCGTATTTTGATTTTGTATACTTTTTGAAACGGTGTTTTTTTTTCGGCACAAAGAGATCGAAGCTGAGGGTGGTAAATTGTATCGGCCAATGACTGCGCTGTTACATGGCTTACGAGATACGTAACATCGTGAAATGACCTGGATACGTGTGTGCATTGTTCGTGATGGTTTGCATGCTTTCCCGTCAGTATTTTCCACTGTCGGACGAGCGGACAGGGCGAGAGCTTCTCTCGGCCCGAGTACCTGCATTTATCGGGTACTGCCCGACCCTTCCGTATATTTCACCCTCTTCCTCTATCTCTCTTTTCGTTTCCCATCTCCCGACCTCCCAGACAAACGAGAATGACAAGAGTTTGTAAAAATATCGTTCCGATCTTTTTTTTTTCCCTCTTTTTCTCGTTTTTCCTCCCCATCACCGAACTATTGACCGAACGCGTAACTTCACACTCAGGTTATTTACCGTATCGCGGTACGCTCTCTTTACTGACTATTCTAAAAAATTCACCATTTATTCCACAATTAACGGTCCGTGATTCTTTCCCTCGGAAATTTTCGAATTCGCTATAATATAAGACAAAAAACTGATTTTCGAATCAGTTTTTTTTTATTTTTCAATATGAATTCTTCAATCGCGCCCCGCAATTTAATTCATTTAGTAAAACAATTTTAAATTTTACCCTAAATTTTTTTGTCCAAAGAAACGATATACCAAAAATTAATTCAGTTGTCATATTTTTAAAAATATTGCTCGTATATCTTTAAAAGTTCATATAATTTATAAATATTATTATATAAAACACAAGCTTACTTTTTAAAATAATTTAAAAAGTAAGCTCATGTGTTATATAATTTTTAATGAATTCTTCCTCATAAAATTTCAAATGATTATTTTACATTTAGATTACACGTACGATGAAATTTTTGAGAGGACTACCGTGTGACTTTTACCTTTAAAAAAGGGTTCAAAAAAATTGATACGAGAGAAAGATAAAAAATGGGGGTGAATATATGTTCGGGTAGAGAATTTTACGTCTCGTTGGAAGGTTTGGTCAGATAGGAATAAGTTTACCTGACGCGGCAGTCGCTCGGAGTTTCCAAAAATTTCGTGCAATGTCGCAAATTGTTCGTGATTCCATTTTTGGAAGATACGAGAGCAGGGTGGGCGAGAGATTGCTCGAGGGGATGAGATCCAACCCCTTCGTAATGGGGAAGGAAAAAAAATGAAAAAAAAGTTTTGTCTCCGGGCCCGCGAATGCAGATTTCTCCCTTTCTATATAGCTTGCTGACAGGACGCTGGTAATCAGATTGTCCTGTCCCTCCAGCCACAGGAAAACAGATTTTCTGTCCGGCTTTATGAAATTGGAAGGGCGCTGCGATACGGAGCGATCCGGCGATTCGATCCGATCTCTTGTAAATAATGGAGAAGCGTAGGAAAAAAATGTTCGAGGACCAAAAGAACAATTTTGTACTCGAATGAAAAAAAAAATATTAAAAAAAAAATGCGACAGCTTACCAACGAAAGTTTTATCTGTACAGACACTTTTCGCCATCTGTCGGCGAGAATTTATTCGAAGCCTTGAGGGGACGCGTAGTCTCTGACAATTTTATTTCGTCGCGCTCATTGGATTAAAAGAAGGAAGGGGTTGCAAAAAGTTGCAAAATAAAATGGTCGGCGTACGTCCGATGGTTCTCGCATAACCATGAACCGTGCCGGCGTTTCGAGGGCGAGCGCATGGACAAGCGGGCAAACCGGGGGCGGTGAGATCATGCATATTCATGCGTCGCGCATTCGTACCAACGAAATTAAGCGCCGTCGGAATTAAAGCGCCCGGGCCAAAAGCCCGCTCAGCGCTTTTCTCCCGGATCTATATCTTCTATTATTTCACAATTTTTATTCCCTCCCGTACATATGGAAAATTGTTTTTTTTTATCTCCTTCTCACCGCAAATCGAAAAAATATACATTTCATGGCGCGAAAAAAGCCTTGACGTTCGAGTGACAATTTGGCTAATTCGTGAAATATTTTTTGCACGCTTTTAAAACATTATCCAACTTTTTTCTCATTCATGTGAAGAAAAACAATTTAAAAAATTGCTTTTGCTTTTTTTATCTTGTTTTGTACTTGCGAGTTTTTACATTAATTAAAAATTTAATACCAGCACATTACTTTTATACATTTTACATATTTTTGTATCAGGAAAAAGAATTATTTCTACATTATTTTTTTAAATATTTCATATCATTTGCACTTGAAATTCCAATTAAGTTACATCGAAAATGATATTTATAGTAAGTAGTTTAAAAATTATTCTATACAAACTTAATAACAGTTATTCCTTCAGTCAAAACAATTACTATTTCTGAAAAATTTTTAAAACACAGACGCGACTATCCTGCAATTTCTTTAATTGTATAGATCATCGTACTATCTTTTTATTTATTCTGTTGCGTTATAAACATTAATTTCATTCAATTTCTATGCATTATTTCTCCTGATTCCAAAGATATAATTGATTTTTTTTTCGGCGAGTCCGAAGCTCGTCTTTGTATTTTCGGTGTCGAATTTCGCGATGGATACATCGCAGGATTGATGACGATGATGAAGGGAGAGAAAACGAGTTAAGGGTGCTCGGAAGTTTGAGCGTCGCGTGAGAGAGAGAGAGAGAGCAAGAGAGCGAATTAAAGAGAGAGAGAGAGAGAGAGAGAAAGGAAAGAGCAAGGGGGAGTCTCGATTCTCGGAACTTTTCGATCGATACGAACGAGTCTCGATAGCGCATCCTGAATTGCCAACATCGAGGTTCCGGTACGCGGATACTTCAGTCTCGAGCGAATTCAACGAGGCTCCAGTCTGGAATGAGAGAAGAGAGGAAACGTCGGAGAGATTGAGTCTGAGGTGGCCGTGACATTGAAATGTTACGCCGGCGCGCTCTATACAGAATATCTTTTCTATAGAGCCCTCTGCTTCCCTCTTTTCCCTCGTCCGGAGAGCCTTCGTTAGCTCCCAATTTTCAACTGACGTCACTCCAATCAATTTCATCCCCCGAATTTCTTGTCTCCTGCAATTCAAACCTTCCGCCACCAAAAATCCACCCGGAGCTCATAATTAAAAAAAAAAATAAAAACAAAAACCAAAAATCCGCACCAAAATTCGACAAATCATTCTCGACGAAAGAGCGTCGGAACTCTCCTCCCGCTGCTTTTTCTTTTTCAGCGAGTCAAATAAAAAAAATAAGGTCAGACGCGAAAAATTCATTCCGCGAGGCAGAAAACAAATGGAGATGAGGAAAAAAGCGTATACACTTGACAGGAGAAGAAACAAAGAGCGGTGACACCGCAGCGGGGTTACAAAAACCGCGTCGCGCTCCCGCTGGGAGCTTGATAAGGGAAAAGCCTGGGAGATTTGCCAGACTTGCGGGGAGGGGAATACGCGAAAGAGAGAGAGAGAGAGAGACAGGAAAATAAGGGAAATGCAAGGGGAACACGGTGGAAAAGTATGGACGCGAGGGTACAATGGTCGAGGCGGGGGCTGAATTTGAAGCAAAACAGAAGGAACGAGGATTAAGAAGATGGGGAAAGGGGCGAGGGGGCGGGATGAGCAGGGAGAGGAAAAATTGCATCGGGCGAGGGGAGAGGCGCGCTGAATAAGGAGAGGGAGAAAGATTGTTTAGAAAGAGAGAACGGGAGGAAGAGAGACGTCGAAGAAGCGTATAGAAAAGGTTTTCTCTCGCGGGGAAGATCCGGACGAAACGACGAGACAAGTTGGAGGCGCGCGAGGTGTGAGTTTCTCCGTGTTTGTATTTTTCTTTAAGCTCGCGCGTGTGTGCATCCGCGAGCGAGAGAGAGAGAGAGAGACGCGAGTACGAGATACTCGGGACTAGACGACACGAGAGCGTCGAGGTTGAAGACAGTATAGAATTTGAGAGGAAAGAGGAGACGAGCGGGGAGAAAAGAGGAAATATACGAGAGGGATGGTGTGCAGAATGGCTTGGGCGATATATAGAAAGGAGACGAGCATTCCTTGAATATACAATACGACGAAGAGATTCGAAGCGTCGAGGACACGAGACTGGAGGAGCTATCGATCGGCGGTTACATCTTCCCGATTTTGCATCCGACCCGACACTCACCCTGTAAATATCAACACACATTATATTATTCATTTTATCTCCACATCTCGATACATATTTCAATTTCTTTTGCGAGTTATTATTATTTTACTGCCCGGAAGGAATTTTAAGGATGTCGTGTTCAAAGTCGAAATTGATATAAAATTTTTATTTTTATTTTACATTTTTTATTGAATAGCATTTTCAGAGCGTCGTGTGAAAATTGCATGACGATTAGGAGTCTCGTTACTGAGAAATCAATTCTAACAAAAAAAAACAGTTTGATAAACTGTTATGATATTTTCGTGTTGTCACAAGTGTGACTAATATCGAATATCAAATTATATAAAAATAGTGATCTCACAGAAAATTCGGAGAGTTTGCTTCACGAAGATCTTTATTGTGACGTAACTACATCTGTAGTTCTGTCGGTGACGTGGAGCAACGTAGAATAAAAGGTGCAAACGTACAATAATTTTGAACTCTTTGATTGCAAATGAGTAATTCATTAAAAATTTTTGTTTTTATCTTGAATATATTAAAATAAATTAAAGTAGTTATTTCGTAAACAAGTGGTAGATTGTATACAATATTATAGTTGATTTTGTCCTCGAATTGATCACGCAGCATATTATTCATTCTGCAAATATTAAACCTATTGATCGACTGGTTTAAACAAAGGCGTGGACCGAAAATGAACAAAATTTTAATCACCGTGACAGACTACGTCTGATTATTTTCGATACGTGAAACGAAAAAACGAATACCGCTGATTTTGCATTTTCAGTTGACGTTAAGATTCACACGTGAAAGTACAGCATAATGTAAAATAAAAAAAAACATTATCCAGGTTCGCTTTTTCATGAAACCCATGGATCGTGAATCAGTTCGCAAATAACGAGCGAGCGTGATTCGGAAGGAAAGGAACGATCGAGCCGATGATTTTAGTTCATTAGTAAATCGATTGTCTCGAAGTTCTCATGTATACGAGTAATGAGAGATTGCGAGACGAGCGATGAGGATGTAAGGAACGATTTGAGCGCGAGAAATATAGAAATAAATGGTGTACAGATTCGTCGTGTCTCTCCGGTTTGAGTTGTTATCGTCTGGCTTTTCGCCGGGTTTCGATAATGGCGAAACAATTGAGTGAGATACAGAGGTGGCGGGACGAGGAGCGGAAGGGGCCGCGGGGAGTCCCACGGGGTCGAAAGAGCGCGAGGAGAGACGGGGAGGGAGAACGACGCGATGGGAGAGGGATGAACGAAGAGAATAGAACTTTTAAACCCCCTCATCCCTTTCTCTCTCTCTCTCTCACCCCCTTGGCTCCCTTTTCGAGCCCTTCCCACGATCTCGTGCTAGACCGACGTGCATTGAGAATCGCTCGTGCGAAACAAATGAAGCTTATACACTCGCACACCGGCCAACATCTCGAGAATGAAAGTACGCACGGTCCGCGTGATTAATGTGCCACAGGTCTCTTTCTTTCTTTCTCTCTCTCTCCCCCTCGCTCCTGGACAATCTGACCGAAACGTTGGGTACTTTTATCCGGAGAAGCAATGTTCGGATGTTTAAAAATTCGTGAAATAAACATAAATGAGAAATAATGCGTTGGCCATTAAAAAATTGAGGGAAAATTGTCATGGTAAAGATCTGAAATTATGTGATGTTTGTTGTCATTGAATTGAAAACGGTGGGAAAATTTTACCGAAATCTCTACCACGTAGTCTCTGAAATTCATTTATTTTCAATAATTTGGCTCTTATGAATACACTCTTGCGTAAAATTTGATTTAAATAATGCTTCAGAGAGCAAAATATTTTTTTAGGAGCCTAGTCGATCGGAATACTTGTGTTCATTGTTGAAAAACACTGTTTAAAAAATTACTAAAGATAAAGTTCACCATGAAAAAGATTTGAAAAAGAAAAACAAATATTTCATTGAAAGTCTGCAATTTCTAAAATTCTTTTTCAATCTTTCTCGTTATCGCTCTCTTCATTTTATCTACACTAACGCTCGCACAATGACTTTTTTAATTACAAAAAAAAACTAATACAAAACGTAACTTCGAAAGTTGAAAAGATTCGCACGACTTATCAAATTAATGAATAATTATCGGTCGAAACTTTCTTTTCTATAGGCATTTAGATTAATTAGATATTTAAAAAAGAATAATAGATCATATATTGTGAATAATTCGTTCGTCAACATTAAAGGAGGTGAGACGTTGCGTCGGCGGCGGACAGTTTTTACTTTTTTTCTGAAGGAGTGCACCGAAGAGTCTTTCTGAACTATTTTTCGCAACTCTGGCAGGAAAAGTCGCGAGTTTGAAGGAGAAGCGAGTATAAAAAGCGAAGACGGAGAGAACGAGGAAAGCGGGAGCGAAAAACTAGGAGAGAATCCGGTGGGTCGGGGCGTTTGTTCTTGTCTTGTCCGTGAAATGGTTTTGTCTGGCTCATCATCTTCTTCGCCATGCACGCGGGGCGACGGGTGGCCGGGAGGGCTTCTCTGGCAAGGAAGCAAAAGGCGAGAGAAGGACGCGCGCGGTACGCCTTTCGTCTAGACCGCGCGCGCGGCTTTCGACTCCGCGCGTTCGACTCGAGACTTAACTCTCGACTCCGCAGTCACTCGATAAAAAAAAGGAACAAAGAAAAAGGAGAAAAAAAGAAGAAGAAAAAAAAAACAACAACGAGAGGAAGAAGGAAAAAAAAGCGTTCGGAGAAGAATAAAAAAGAAAGGGGAGCAAAAAAACAGACCACCACCACCACCGACGTCGCTTTCCTGGCTGTCCGAACCAAGGGCGTCGACACGCGGGGATTCCGAGTCGAGTGCAATCCCTGCACCCGGCAAACCATCAATTTTCAGTCATTTTTACATGCATCATCTCCGCACACTCGATCAAACCTAAAAAAAAATTAAAGACAAAAAGACGAATAAAGTATATCGTCGACACGGTGATCCCGCAGAAATATAATGAGGTTCCCAGCGGCAGTCGATGACGACCCGATCGACCGAGAAGCACATCCAAGATGCATAAAACGGAAATAATAGAGGAGGAATCTCCGTAATAATCTTTTTCCGATTCGACGTCTTCTTTCGACTCAGCGAAAAAAAGCTGCGAGGGATCTTCAATGGAAAAATGAGCGAGCGAGAGTGAGAGAGAGAGAGAGAGCGAGCGAGCCCGGCGGGGGGGTTGAAACGAGAGAGGGATCGGAAGGGTCTACGCCAATGTGCAAAATCGTCCCGCTCGGCCCCCTGGACCGTCTGAGCGGTGTCTAGCCGGCACCCACTACCTCGAGCGAAACGGGCGTGCGGGCGAGAGCTTCTCCCCCCACTAGAGTCGCGCTCCCCACTCCACCGGGCGGCGGCGGCGGCGCCCCACTCCAGGGCGTCTCGGGAGGCGCGCGTTGCGCGCCGGGCGAGCTCTCTCTCTCTCTCTCTCTCGGGCGCCCGTTCCACTCGGTTCTACCCCCGTAATGCTCGGATCCGTCTCGTCTACCCCCGGCGTGCGCGCGGTCGCGACTCGCCGGCCTCGAGCGGCGGGGGTGCAGTCTAGCCAGCTCCGGCGCTATATAGACTCCTCTCACAGCCCTCCCGACACATCCGAGCGCCCGTATATTTCGTCGCCGCGCATATAGATACTATTCGCGGCGCGTTTCGGCTGCTAGACTGGCCGGGGTCGAACTCTGCGGCCTCGTATTCTTCTTCCCGTCCGTACGAACCTCCACGTGCACGCTCGACCCCCCGATCTCCCTCTCTCTCTCTCTCTCTTGGCGAATTTTAAAACGCTACCTACAACGTCATTCACCGCTTTGAATCATTTTCGACACGCCTCTTCCACTTTTAATGCCCGGTGCGCTTCGCTAATGCGATAATCCTCCGTTTTAAAACTGTTATTAAACGCAGCTTAGCCCTATACATAGCTCATCATTCACACACGATAGCTTTTTTCATGGTCTCAAATATTTTTTCAATCATCGATTCAGTGCAGTGCATGTCCGATGATTATTTTGCAATATTCTCAGTCGTTTTCGTTCCACTACACTCTTCTGTCAATTATCGATATTTTGCTGATAGCATTGTTTAAAAAAATTTCGAAATATTTCATTAAAAATTGACTTGCAATAAAATAATTGATTTATAAGGTTTTTGAAGTTATGGAGGCAGTTGAAATTTGTTGAAATGCGGAAGGCTTGAAGAATTGGTAGATTTTTTGCGGTCGATTTGGCGTGGAAGGGCTCGTACAATTTCGATGCACATTGCCCAGACTCCTAGCGGGCGTTTCTGTGACGTGATGGAATGGCTCGTATTTATCTATACATATAGAGGTGTCTGTTCGTACAATGTGTACAGGGAGGTGCGCATGTATGTACGTGTTGCCGAACAAGAACGGCGCGACACTATCGAAATCGCGTCGTTGGAGCGTGATATCGAAATGCGAGCTGCACGCCCTGGCGTGCGACGAGGGACCGGCGAGACACCTCCGAACCTCCCCGCTTTTCTTCTCCTCTCTCGCTCTCCGCGTCTCGAGTCCAACTATCCACAATTACAAACATACGTTCTGTGTCCTCGTTCGCATCATTGATCATTTTTTTTAAACTATATATTCAAGTGATTACAAAATAATCTTTTAAAATATATTCAACGATCAACGTATTGAAAACACTTTTATTATTAGTCGTAAAATTACTCTTTGTCTGCCATCGTTTTTTTGCTGATTTTTATTATTAAAATAGTTAATTTAGAAAACTTTTGTTGGATTTTTTAATAAAATATTTTTAAAATGTTGTTTTAAAATCTTTTTGAAAAGAAATATTTTGATATGTTATGCTTGATGTATTAATTTAAATGGTATATTAAATTTATGATGGTACTTTTAATTAAATAATTTTTTTTTTGAAAATTGTGAGGAAATGTAGGAATTTGAGTGATCACGAGTTTAGTCGAGTGGTAATTTTATGCGGAATGTACTCTTGGATTCTCCGTCATTGTGGTGCGAGTATTAATACGCTCAGTTGACGGGGGATCGCGAATTGTGCATCGCTGGTAATTAATTGCACGCTGAAAACCAATCAACCGCACCAATCGATATAAATATACGAATGCGGGTGATGTTAAATTTTCGATAATTTGACACTCGACTAATTGAGATCGCTCGTCACATTCGGGAACAAAAAGAGTACCGATTCGTTGTACGAAAAATTGTTTAAGAAACTGATAAAAAAGTTGCTATTCGAAAAAATTAAACGAAAATGTTGAATATTTTATCCATTTGGTGCATTGAAAATATTCTATATAGAAAAAGAATTGAATCTATTATTCGAGAATAATTGATAATAATTTCGTGGCTCGCGATGTGTAATTTTAATGAAACTTTTTTTTATTGGATTTTCAAACATTTATTTTTCTCGTGGCCCGAGGGTTTTTTTCCCCTCTCTGGAATCTCGATAGGTAAAAAAGGGGTGAATTTATATATAGCAGACATATAAATAATGTAGGGTGAATTGTAGCGTGACTGGAAACTATTAGGTCTGAGTCTAGAGTCGTCAGGGTTAGGAGGGCTTTTATTGGGATAGGTCTTCGACTCTTTCAACGACGGTGCATGTCTCTTCTATTATTGAAACAGGTATAACCCCGCATCTTCGAGACATCCAACTCCCGACCGAATCAAAATGTGAAAATTATCTCGTAAACAAATTTTTCTGCCATAAACATAAAAATAAAATAATTTCGCTGCAGCTTTCTAACATAAATTACTTTTTATTTTCGCATTCACGATAATTTGTTTAATACTTTAAAAATTATTTATTAAATCAATAAACACTCGTGAAACGTTATTAAAAAATAACTTTTTGAAGAAACAAGCCGATGAATTTTGTATATACAGTCACGTGCAGATGAAGTCGAACACCCTCGATTTTCGAGATCTCGAGAACAAAAATCAATATTTTCGATCGGTTTTCAGGTATTTCGTAGG
>JAPYYW010002819.1:0-18038 GCA_030522545.1 Cremastinae sp. A BG-2022a
TAAGTGAAATTTTGTACTGATCTTTGTGTAGCATTAAAGAAGCTTCATCAAATTTTTCAAAAAGATTTCATCATTTTTTTTGTGCAATCGCATAGAGAGCAGACCTGTCATTGGATGACCTTGAATTTCAAATATGTTTTTCTTCAGTCGATTTGCAGCAACGTTTCTTAATAAATGTTTACTCTCAAACGACTTTGTATGGGAGAAAAACGTTGTCGAACTTTTGATTTTTTGCTCTACGGAGTCAACTCCCTTAAAACGAACGGAGCCCCCCATTGGATACTTAAAAACCCTAAGAAAACGGCATAGGTACTTCGTAGTTACCAGGTAAGAGGGTGAGAACGGTAAAAGGAGGGGGGGGGTATATTCAGAAAATATATAATTCTGAATATTTTATTTCCATTTATTTTTTATCATTTATAATTTTTAAACTATTAAATCATTTGAGGCGAGTGGATAATTTAAAGATTGTTATTTTTTTAAGGGAATCCTGGCACCGAAGATCGAAGTCTCGACTCGCACGACTATCGAAGAAGTCACCGCAATTATCGAAGCTGCTCCCGGAGCGCTCGTTATCAATCCAAAAACTTTAAATTCAAAGGTGAAGAAAATATCCACTCGAAAATCATGAATTATCTAAAGACACGGCGGTGTCTTGACGCCAAGTAATGGAGAAAATAAAAAGAGTATCGATGAAAATTTTCATACGTTAATTTAAACGTTTTAATCTTTATTTTTAGAACGGTACCTGCCTGCACAGAAAAAAACTCCCAAGGGGTGTAATAAGACAGCGAAAAGTTTGTCATACCCAGGGAAAGTCGAGGACTCATGGAAACTCTGGGTAAATCTCTGCTCTGTCAGTTTGAAAAAAAATTTGTTGGATAATTATTTTTATATATACATATTAAATTGGTTTTTAATGTATATATGATTTCTGTATGTTACATTATAAAATCGATTTTAGACCAAGGCAACGACACTTGAGTCCGGAAGGAACTTCGTCATCCCTGTCGAGTGCCTCGAACGATTGTTCTCAGACACAAATCGAGCAGTGTTATCACAAGTCGAAAGGAACGTGCAGTTCGGCTCGTAATTCCACTTCGAAAACTTGTCAAATATCACCTTTTCGCAATGGTCCACAACACATGTTCGATAATTGTCCATTATGCTCCAAGTACACGTGCTATTTTTCGCACAACCGCGAAGAAAGAGCCAGGTCCTCAAATTCCATCGATGAAAGAAATTCGGCAAATTTGCACAAAGCATGCGAGTCGTCCAAGTGCTCAAGACATTTCTACGTCGATGATGACAAGTGGAGACCGAAAAGTGCGCCACACGAAAATTCCATTCAAAATTCTTCAGTATCTTCGGTGTAAGTTTTAAGAAAGCAGTGGTACTAGAAATGCGATATTTTTTATATTGAAATATAAATAAATTTCTCTAATAGTGACGAGGTGCTTTAAATTCAATTTTGATATGCTTCCAGATTGAAATCGAAGGTTAAAGAATTTCAGAGGCAAGATGCCAAATTGAATCACACAGCCGAAGAGTGAGTATATTTTTAAGGGGTTTCGGTACAACTGGTGAAAATAAATGAAGTTTTACATGATAAAAGCATAAGGAATTAAAAAATTCTTAAGAACACGATGAAAATTAAAAAGAATGTTTCTCGTCACTAAAGACATTTGTATAAAGTCGGAAAACAAATCGTCTACGTTTTCGAGTAATCGAGTGTTAGAGTTATGGAATTTATAACTATATTTTAAAAAAATCGCTATTTCATGGTTCAATTGTTCGAAAAATATGTAGACGAAAATTTAAAAAAAATCGCATTTACGTATTTCATATGAAAAAATGTCCAAATCTGAACGAATCGTTATTTTTTCGTTCTTTGTACCAAAGTATCTTAAATTCGCAGATTATTTTTCTATTTATCTTCATTTAATATTTTTAATTCACGAGATTGAAATTTTTTTGTTTCCAGCTCTCGAATCGTGGATTACTTCGAGTGTGAGAAAGACACAGGAAGGCACGGATTCTATAAGAATTTAGAAAAATTTTACAAAAGAATGTACAAACAGGCAAAAATTCGAGCTCAGGAAGTTGACTGTTCATGAGGTCTGCAATCACGAAGTTAAAGTAATATCAGGTTCAAATTTGAAAAAATGTTCATTCCCAAAGTTCAAGATATTTTTCGATTGTGTGCGCTTCAGTTTGTAAAGATTTCGAGAATTGCAGTGGAAAAGACGAACGAGAAAAAAAAATTGTTTATTTCGTACCTTTTATCTTTTAATATAAACTCGTTTCCCGCTTGTAAAAGCTTGTGAATTTGGAATTCTGTAACCTTTGAGGTTTACGGATCTTGCTAGAAGAGCTGGCGTACGCAAATAAATTCCTTTGCCCATTGGAGTCCAAGCTGCAACCGTTGCTGTTGTCTTTTTGTAGCTTTGCAGTGAAATCCAGCCTGAAAAATATTTGTACCCGTAAAATCACATATAGCGTTGTTTAAAAAAAATATTCTCAAGAATATAAAAGCCACGCAAATCCCAGTAAAGAGTAAATTTTTTATATTAAATTTGTCAAAATCAAACCCAGCTTTTTTGCCAAAAAGTTGCAATTTTTTGTTTTAGCTAGACTATGAATTAGCAACTTGAGCATATTAGGTTAATGATTTTTATATTTCCAATGATACAAGCAATCAAATAAGAAAAGTTGTAATAAAAAGCTTTGAAATGCTAAACTATTTGTAAAAAATGTTCAATTCTACAAATGTATATAAAAAATTTACAATCTTATATTCTTAAACCCATAAAGAAAACGTATGAATTTCCCATGAGAAGCAATGCTGAATTTTAGTAACTTCGAAATGTAATATCTCTTGAATCATACAGCAAAACAATTTAAAACTAGGCACAATATTTGTCCATATACTTTGAAACAACAACAACCTAGGAATTTATATAATTCTCATTTTAAAAAAATTGTTGACACCTTATAAATTATAAAAATGCAGAATAAGTACCGGCACTTGACAGAATTACATCAGCTGCGGAATCCTTATTTCCTTCGAATTCAACCTCGAAGTTCTTGGACTGGAGATCAGGAAAGAGTTTTAACCGCTCAGGATCATTTTTAGGGACTCTGAAGGCCTCCGTTTCGAGCAATTCTTTGTAAAGAGTGTCGGCATGTTTACTGTGACATATAGTGACTGGTAAATTGTGACTTGCAAAAACTGTACATCTGAAATGGAAGTAAATTTTCATCACGTTTTACTCTGGTTTTTAACCAATCAATTTTAAAAAAAATACATTTTGTGTATTTTAATGACATTACATAATAGAAGAGGGACCATTGATGTAGTCAAATCGACCTAAGCCAGCGAGAAACAGCGTCTGCTTTTTAAACAGAACGAACGTTCTCGGACTGATGATATATCGTGGGAGAGTCAGCATCAATTCTTCAGTCGTCAGAAGATGTAAAACCTGTTCAGGTAGTATCGTACCTGGTGTGTCATAACACCATTTACTTAATTTGAACCAGCTAGCATGAGTGTCCAAGCCTATGCGTCCGGCCGAATGCTCTAAAAGTGGATCAAGCAGACCAAAGTATCCTCCATCCTGTTTTGGTTTTATATGCCCAAAAGTTTCGCCGACATGTCCTGAAATAAAATGTTCATTTAAATATTTTAAGGAATAAGAATAGTGTAGATATTAATAAATCTCTATAGTGTGAAATAAAATTAAGAGCTGATTTAACTACTCGAACAGAGATACTTTTTGCAGGTAGCCAAACAAAACTACGCGATTTGAAATGCTCTAGTCAGGAGAAATTTAATCCAAAATATTTTCGTAAAAACATCGGTAACGATGATTTTTTTTCATAAAAAGATCGAGGATTATATATATAGTTGGAGAAAACACATTTTCTTTTTATCTATTAATTATAGAAAAAACCAATTTTACGCTTTTTCTTGCGATTTGATCGACTTCCAGTTAAAATAGCACAGGGTTTGATGTAATTTTTGATGCTTTAAAAAATCAACGACGCAAGATTTTATGATTGTTGATTTTATTTTTAGTAAAACAGACTGAAAATTTTTTATATTGATCAAAGCTCAATTCCAATGACATTATGTAAAATAATAAAAGAATTTCTCGTTGTTACTAACCTTGCAAAGCCGCATACTTCACTTGAGAAGTAACTATAAATTTTTCATTTCTGTATTCTTGCTCGTCTGCATTTGCTATCCGCTCTGCTACGAGCCTTTGCGTTCTTAACCAGCGACGATAAGGTGAAGCACTTAGTATCGGAAACTTAAGCAAATTAAGCGTTGTTCCTGGCCAAGGGGATACAGTTGCTCTATGAATAAAATTCTTCGCTCGTCCTTTGCAAAAATCGGATTGAATCAATGCGTTGAATACAGAGGATTTTCCAACGTTCGTACAGCCAATAAGATACACATCACCTAAAAGAATATCAAAGCAATTAATCAATATCTAATAATATTTACGTAGTACAGGAAAACTGCAAGATTCTCACCTTTGCTTTTCCAATTTGTCTGCAATGTAGTTATCAAAGATTCGATTCCAAATCCAGTCTTGGCAGAAATCAATTTAACTCCTTTAAGAACGCCTTTGAATATGCCCATATCCGTAACTGCTGCCAGCAAGGAGTTTTCTACATTTTTTAGAAAATTAGGTCCATCGTTTGGCAACAAATCAACTTTGTTACCCACAATATAAAGGTGCGTATGGTTTCCTAGAATATCAACTACACCTGGCCAAATGCTGCATGGAAAATCTGTGAGATCAACGATCATTAGAACAGCAGCAGTTTTCCTTTTTATGTGACTCAGGAGAGCTGGATATTCTTCAGCTGATACCTTTACATCCAGAGTCGTTTCGTAGTGTTTCATAAAGTGACATCGTTGACAAATGCTCTGAGACAGAATTTCTTTGGGCTGTTTTTTGAATAATTCTCCAGGCAGATATCCAGGAATCGCTGAATCTTGGCAGTGCAAAAGCGCTCCGCAACCGCCACAAGGAACCGAGCTTACAGCGCAGTTTGGATCAGCCGTGCCATAAAGTGTGTCTTTTGGTTGTTTTTGTGAAAAATCATTGTACTGTTCGTACGCTGTCATCCAATCCGATGGAATCGTCACTGCGCTTTTGGATGAATTTTCTTCATTTTTCTCTAGCAATACGGATTCCACAATTTCCGACAGATTCCTGGCGTCGTTCGAGTTCTTGCTTCTTAAATACTCTTCATAAACTTTTTTGTATTCTTCATTCAGTTCAGAGATTTTTTCAATAGACTCTTGAGAAATTTCTGATTCTTCGTAGCTATCTGTACTAGCATAAGGCATATGAATCGGTTTCAACCCAGTTTCCGCATCTGACATTTCCAATGCCTCCTTTTCCAGCGAGTCCGCATCCGTCGCTTGAGTTTCTTTTGTCAAGTATTTTAGCGCTGAGCTGAACACTTGAGTTTCCATGAGTTGCCTGTGATTCTCCCCTTTGGCTACACTAAAAATCCTATTCAGTATCGTGGCATTCTTTCTAGATCCATATCTCAAACTTCTTCGCTCCAAATATTCGCAATATTTGAATTTCCATGCCAGTTTCTTAACTTTTGGATCAATGTAATATTTATTTTTATCTTCTTCCTTTATTAACAATTTTTCTGGTACCCATTGACTGGAATTATCTCTCTTTTGAGTACAGACTCTGAGAGCTTGTTGATTCACTCCGTGTTGAAAGCACCACTGCGAAGAGCACGATGCCCTTGCAATGCTTTTTCGTACAAGCAGCATTTTGACAGCAAATTATTTTTCAATTTTCGTAAAAATTACCGAGCTTAGAGAAAATCATGTCAATCAGTCAAACAAGTTTTCACTCTCAAACAATAACAATGTTTTTTTAATCATCCCGAGTTAACCTCTTGCAAGCATTTTTT
The DNA here is from genome assembly GCA_030522545.1 of Cremastinae sp. A BG-2022a. Lineage (NCBI taxonomy): Eukaryota > Metazoa > Arthropoda > Insecta > Hymenoptera > Ichneumonidae > Cremastinae sp. A BG-2022a. The sequence goes on from JAPYYW010002819.1 coordinate 5,956, forward strand.
TTGAGTAACGTCTGTAGACTATGAATCGATGCACAATGCCGGATTAACAATATTTTTGTGTTATGCAGGAGAAAATAAAAGTAAAATCTTTATTAACGTAATTGTGTAGTTTAATTTTACGTCCCGCACATGTTTCTTTTTCCTTTCGATCGGCGATTCTAGAATCTGAATTCCGGCATCCGGCTTCCGGAGATCCGGAGAAACTAGAGTCTAGGGCCCTAGAGACCATGAGCGAAACCCCCTAGCCTTGGTAAAAAAAAATTCTCTTCAGAGAATTCTGACTTCGTTGGTAACTTTACTACGTTTTGCAATTTTACGTACTGTAGATCAAATAGCACGAAACCTGCTCAATACCTCTGTTATGCTCTCGGGGTAAAAAACATCGCAGATCCAGAGCTCGCAATGATTCATGGGAATTTATGTCAGTCGTGTAAACACGGGCAGACGAGAACGAAAAAAAAAAAAACATTTGTTTACAATACGTACTTACAAGGTACTTTAAATAAAATTTAAACAACGCCAAAAAATACCTTCGTAGTTTGAAAAAACTCTGAGCTACGAAATTTCTCGATTTTTGAATAATTTGGCCTTCGATATTCATCGCGCTGTATCAGTTTTCTATCTGCGTACAGCACAAGAGACGTGAAAATTTTTCTTGTGTAAACAATAGGGGGTGAAAAGTTTGACATTTCCACAATTTACTCCGTTGGATGAGTGTTAGGATTCCGGTCGAGCCACGGATTCGTCAGAGCAACTTTCGGATCTGGACGCAGCTGAGGCGGACTCGTGAGTACCAGTGCCTAAAAATTTCAGCAGTACTCTTCATTTCTCTACTCAAGACCATATTTTAAGCTAGATTTGGCTTTTTAAAACTGCAGAAGAGTTTTTTTTGAGTAAATTTATTCCAAAATGGTCAATTTTTTTTTATAGCAGCCACATTCAAGATGAAATACGAAAAAAATAATTTCAAGCGTAGAGAAGTGAAGAGTAAAGTTAACGTACTGCCAAAATTTCTATCGTTGCACGTTTCATCAATTCATGGTCAATTTTTTTTCTTTCCTTCGAAGAAACATGAGTTTTGCGGAAAAACCAGAAGCAACGTCGAAAGATGAGTGGGTTGCTAAATTGGAGGAAGGATCCCACATTCAGCGTGTATCGATGAACAATTTAATCATGAATTACCTTGTGACAGGTAAGCGCAAATTCAAATGTTGTTTTTTTTCGTAGAACAATCATTATCAATTGTGTTATTGACGGTCAGATCAACGATGAGACCGTAAAATGGTATTTTTTTATAAAAGTAAATAATTGAAGTACAGTCGAGTACCCGTTATAAGCCTCGTCTAGTGGACATAGGAGAAATTTTTCTTAGAATTGTAGCGTCCTCACTAGAGCACAGTTCGTTTTGACGCCGACTACTTCTCATAAGCCTGTTCATTTTTTTTATCGTCATGATACATTTACATTTAGTTTACACATGTAACGTTTTAGTTCTTCATTCGTTTTGAGTGCTCTAATAAATGTAAAAAAATCTACTTATTGTATCGTTAACTGGTCAGTTTATTTTATAAATAATTATATTAACTATTAAAGAGAATTTGTTAATGATTGTCTGAAGTTTTTATATTAATTTATCAGCTTATTTAAGATCGTTTAGATTTACCTTTTTTTACTAATAATAATAATTGTATCAACGAAAATTATAACGATAGCATTCAAATAAATTTTTCAGTTATGACAGAAGCTCTAAATGTAATTCATAATTATGATTATTACCAATAACTTTAATAACAATATTTTATTTGATATCAATTTAATTATTTGCTGCAATAAATAAAATGTTTTTCTGTATTATTTAGTATTCTCTTTCCTATTTTTAATTAATAATAATAGTAATAGTAAATTTCATCTTGATACACTTTTAGATTACTTACAATTTGCTTGCAATATCTTTTCAATATGTAAAATTTAATTTAATAAATAACAATAGAATAGAAAATGCATATAGAAATATGCACAAAATTGGTAATTTTGATAGTTGTAGCACAGGCTTATACGGGATAGTCTGGTACAAAACGCGAAACGAAGAGGGGGAAGTTGTTTCGAGTCAGACACTGCTGATTAAGGGGATGAATCTTATTAAGGGCAGGTTTATGACGAGTGTTCGACTGTACAATTCAAAACAAAAAATGTAGTATTAGTGCAAGGTTTCGAATGAAGTTTTTTCATTTCCAGAGGGATTCAAGGAAGCTGCAGAAAAGTTTCAACAAGAATCTGGCGTTGGTCCAACTGTTGAATTGAATTCGCTGGATGACAGAATCAGAATTCGCGATGCCATACAAAATGGACGTATTCAAGAAGCAACGGATTTGGTCAATCAGCTGCACCCGGAATTGCTTGACAATGATAGATATTTGTATTTTCATCTACAACAGCTGCATCTGATAGAGCTCATAAGGACAGGTAGAATTGAGGAAGCTCTGCAATTTGCTCAAGATCAGCTGAGCGAAGCTGGAGAATCGGACGATAACATATTGAATGAATTGGAGAGAACTCTGGCTTTGCTTGCCTTCGAGGAGCCTCACAAAAGTCCCTTCAATGATCTTCTACACCCAACTCACAGACAAAAGGTAAAAAAAAAACTTGTTGGAGTAAAAACTTATTAGTAAAAACTTAATGTAACGAATGTAATAACCAAATTAATATAATATTATTAAAACTTAATGATAAAGAAATTAATATAATTAATCTATTTATAAGAATCTAAAAGCGGTTTTCCAGTTATTGTAATGGGTACTTGTTATGATTAACGCATGGTTAGATTAAAAAATCATTGATCCTTATTTTTTAATATTTTTCAAAGTAAACGAAAGAATCTGTTTAACTTTCTTGAATAGTATTATCAGGAATACTCTAAAGTCGTATCAAATGCAAATTTTTATAAGAAAATTGATATAATTGACAGAAATACAAAATAAAGTACAAACGCTTGCATTGTCAAACGGTGAAATGAAAATCTCAGACATAGATAGTCTAATTGATCAATAATTTTTCAATTGATGGTGTTTTAATTAGATCATCAAGTGATATAGTTTGAATATATTCAAACTGTACGACAATTTAAGAATGTTTAATTGTTGAACCAAATTAAGAGAAATTGAAAAGATAACCCTTTATAAAAGTGATAAATGACAAAAATAATAAATTGATGAAATATGGAATTCATATGTTTACTATAAATTCATTAATTTTGCTAATTTAACATGCATTCTTTGCGTCAAGACAAAAAAATGTTCAACAACTAAGTTTCCGACCTGCTTTTAACTATTTTTTTTTAATCTGTAGGTTTTTAATTATTTGCATAAACATAAATATGTATCTCTAAGCTGTATGTGTCTCGTGTTTATGTGAATAAAAAAAGGAAACAGTTTCAGGGGTGTTTAATTCGATGCAGTAAAATAGTTAAGCATAAGTGAATAAAAATACTACGAGGTTCCGAATAATGTTTTAAAAAATTCTTTAAAACATTTTGAAAAGAAAAAAAAACAATTTTTACCCCCAGAAACTGGAATTTCACAATACCGCACACGCCTTTTAGTTAAAAGATGTTTCAACTTGACTGAGATAACTACTTTAAGGATGCATGAGCGATATTTTAAAAAATATAAGAATTTAATACATTTTTGATATTTTATTCTTAATTATATAAAAAAATGTGCCAAATTTGAAACCGTTTTACCGAGCAGTTTAAGAATTATCTAACACGAAAGTTATGGAGATTTAACATTCCTTCTTATGGAAAATTCGTAAATTTGCACTAAATACAAATTTTTAAATATGAGATTTTTGTAGAAGTGTTCAACTTGTATAGACAGTAATTTCAAAACGTTTTACTAAAATTTTGTTATTTTAATTATTTAAATTTTTTTGTAAAATATGCTGAAGTTACCAGTCAATAATCTAGCTAAGACTAAAAAAATTGGCTACTTCGTAGCAAAAGCCAGAGTCTGGATTTTACGAATTTAGAGTCAAGAATTTACTTTTTGCTGTAATTGTCTGTCCCCTAAATTTTTAACATTATTATTTTTCTATCAGTTAACAATAACTTGCATTTTTTTTTCAAAATATAAGGCATTTGAGATTAAAATGTTCACATGTTTTCCACTTTTCTTGCACTAATATCATAGTCAACAGATGGATTATCAACTTCCTTATTAAAAATATTTTAAAACATCTATATTGTATCTTTACAGACTAAAAAAATTGTTTATTCTATAATTTAAAATATTTGTAAATTTGCAGTTCATTTAAAAATATTCTGCCTACCGCCATCGCATATTCTACTATTGCAATGAAAATTTGTTACATTTTTTTTCTCTAATTTAACAGATTGCGAGTGAACTGAACGCTGCAATTCTGAAAATGGAACATCGCGAATCTACGAGTCCACGATTGAATAATCTTCTTAAAATGATATTGTGGGCACAGGATGAACTCGATAAGAAAAAAGTGAAATATCCTAAAATGACTGACCTTGGCAGCGCTACCATTGAAAGCCCTAAATAAAAAGCACCTTGAAAATTACCTATAAACTATGTAGTTGCTATGTTCTGTCAGGGATTAATGAATTCTGATTTAATTATATTTATTTAACAAGGTTACGAAGGCGACGTCTATATATATATTAATGCGTAAAAATAAGGCCAAGAACTACAAAATTTGTTGTACAACTTGTTTATGGTCGTAATAGATGTTCTTTCTTTCGTCTCCCTTTTCTACTCCATTCACAATAATATGTATAAATATTGTTAGAATAAACTAAGATGATACTGTTGGTACATTCATTGTTTTTTTTACAAATTCTTCTTGGATTTATGAAATCTAACAAATTCAACAAATTTTAGTACTAAAAAAATCTCGAAAGAGACTTTCAAAAATTCATCATATTCGCCATATCCATGATTCACGCTCATTTATAAGAAATCTTAAAATATTTTACGATAACAACATAATAACCTTCTGTCATGTTTATGTAAATTAAAAAAAAACAAACAGTTTCAGAGGTTTTAAATTCAAATTAAAAAAATAACTACGTGTACAAAAATTCGATGAGGTTCTTAATGCTGTTTCGAAAAATTTTAAGAGATGGACAAATTGATAGATTATGAATATTATAAATGTTAATAATTAACTTAGATTCGACTATCTAAAAAAAACATTAATTACAATGGTTTCAGTTGTATTTCGAACGTCACAATAGAATTAGATTTTACTCATTGAACAGAATAAATCACAGAGCTCACTGTTGGATTGACAAATGATAATTTCAGTAAATAAATGAACCATCGTAATAGCAGGTCTCTTTGTTAAGTAATCAGTAACAAATGAATTCATAAAAAATAAAATGACGAAACAAACAGTTTCTATCTTGAGTGACTAACAATCGTCCATCTCTGACCCAAACTCAAACTGATTTTTTTGCTCAAGATCGATAAATTGTCGCTTACAAATAATAAAGAAGACTCACGATATACACTTGTTAACCGTTTGGATGCGTGTTCAACTTCACCAACCGAAAACATATTCCATGGCTTTGGAAACGAGTCCGGTGGATCGCTGTGGTACATTTTCAGGGGAACGTACCGAGTGTGGGCTAAGATGTTGGTTAAAGCCAGGAGCGAGCGATCGATTTTGGGCCTTTATTGCGCTCTGCATCTTCAGAGGCGACATTAGGGAGTTATCGAAACAAGCAGATTGATCTGCTTTTCCAGGAGACGTTAATATTCTCATGCTGCTATTGAATTTTCCACGATTCTCTTTATCCGGTGTAAGAATAACACCCTCGTCCATGCAAGGTGTAACACCGATCATTATAGTACCGGAAACAACGTTTCCATTGCACGCCAAAGCCCGCTGAGCCTCTTGCTCCGTGGCGCACTTCAAATGAATCCAGTTGCTCTGGGGATGAGGCGCCGGATGTTTGTCCACTACCCGGACTCTGTTTGAAATATACGAAAGAACAGTGTTCGTGGCACTGGGAGGAAAACCGAATACAGTTATCCATTGGAGCAGCCCTTGCGAAGTTTCGCTCGTCGTCAGATTAGCCACGTTGTCAAGGAAAATTGAATTGTTCGCGTTGCTGGACAACAAACGCGTTGATTGATTGTGGCTATTGACATTGCTACGATTATTTGGGGTTCCAAAATTTGCAGGGCTCTGCGTTACTTCGAATGCGTCAAAGAGTCCTCGAGTAGGCGGCCCGCTGGTGTGACCGTCCGTGCTCATCTGCCCGCTACTCGGACTAGACGCATTGGCGAACATTGCTTTTTGTCGATTATGACGATAGTCCGGAGTACCATAATTGGATACCGGAGATTGCAGATTCGCAGAACTACCGCTGTACCTTGCTGACTCCGGCACATTCAAAACTCCCAATCTTGCTGGCTGAAATTTAACGGAGAGCGTCAAATTTTATTGTATTTTCTAGTTTTCCTCAATTATACCCTTATTTTAAAACAATTTTCCGCTAAGGATATCTAGTTTCGGAGATATGGTTAAGAAAAAAAATTGCATTGTCAATGTTTTACCGTATTCGATTCACCGAGGAGAAAACTCGGGAGATACGCCGAATTAGTTCCCGGCGTGCCCGAACTTTGCGCCGGACTGCCCACAGGCGATCCCAGAGCCATGGGTTCCATTTTTCGATCTGCAATTACAAATAATTCGAAAAAAAACAATAATATCATTATCTTAGATTCTTCATATCCTTTAGAAAACGTTTTCGAAAATTATTTTGAGGTTATGAATTTGACCGTTTATTCCATTTCCAGCAACGTATTCAAGTTTGGGCGAACGCTAATTATACGAAGCAACGAATTTTCATTTAAATATATTTACCTATAGATTTTTTTTGGTTTATTCGTGATATAAGTTAATGACGAACTAAAATTTCGTGACAGATTATCAATCTATATACCGTTTGATATCAATTTGGCGGCGTTTTAAATAAGGAAAAGCTTCAGACTCGAAAACATAGATGTCGGTAGTCAACGCGCGGTAAATTACAATTGGATTTTAAAAAATACAATTGGATTCAAATCCAATCGAAGATTATAAGCAATTAAAATTTATAAAATAATTCAAAAATGTAATTGTTTGCTAATATCATTTAAACTATATATGAGCGAGTCCATGTTAATTCAACGACGATTAGACGGTGACGCCAATTTTTTTAAAAATATGTTACAATAGACGCAAAATGAAGTCAAAATCATTACGTCAAAAAATTTTAAACGTATTTCAAAATATTATGTAAATTAAAATTATGAATTCTGACGATGTTTCGATTGATACTTCATTCATAGTTTATTATAAATAACTGGTATTATAAAATGTCATTTGATATTTTATTGATAAGCAACAAACAGCAGAACTATATCCTTTTAGTTTTTGAAAAATATCAATGGCAACCCAGGATAACTAAAAAATAATGATTTTTTTTTCTAAATTCACGTTCTTCACGAATTTTTTATCAAATGACAATGTAAAGTTAACATTATTATATCTTTAATACAGATATTATAATATCTTCACAGATAGTTTTTTCTCACAAAAATTTAAAACATATTCTACGTAAGAAAAAAAAAATTTTTTTAGTCTCTACCGAAGATGAGATTCAAATAACTTTGTATCAAAGAAAAAAATGTCCACAGTTACAGAGCGAAAAAATATCAAAAATACAAAAAAAAATGGAAATTTTTAATTTTTTGACTCTTATTAAGAATATTTTAAGAATTTTAAGAAACTTCGGTACGTGCTGAGATAAAGGGCTAAAATTATCTTAGAAACTTTATTTTGCATTTACAATAACACATTAAAAAATAAAAGAAATCAAAGGGGTCACCGTTAAATCGTCGTTGAATATTGACCTGGAATTGCTTGTATAGACTCACCTTAAAAGAACAAGTTGTGGTTCATAAAAATAATCTTATCTCCGTTATTATCGAAATTATAATATATTTTTGATATCGCGATGAAAGGATTTAAGCTTGTAGAATATTTAATGATAAATTACTTTAATAACGATGAAAATTATTTACATATTTACAGACACACTTAACGTACACATATGACGATATATAATCTTGTAAATAATTTCATAATTATATAAATTTCCTTTTTTTATCTGTATATAATATCATGTGCCATCATTGCACAATTCTTTTTGATAGATAATTAATGTCATTATATCTGAATTAAATATAAATAACGTAATTATAGTTTACAGGTACGGCATCTCTAACATCTAATGACGGAATCAACTTTAGGAGCACCTCAATAAATTAAGAGTTTTATGGGGAAAAAAATTCCACTTTGAGGACGACGGAAAATATTTTCTTGATAATCGAACCATAAACCAAATATTATTTTGAAATGAATTAAAGTAGTACATCCATGAAACGATTTTTTTAGGAATTTGTTAAAATTTTGTATAAACTATCATTGATGTCATGTACATTTGTGTATTAAATTTTAAGAAGTTTCTCTACGTAGAATTCAAGATATTCATTATCGAAAAACACAATTTTTTCTACTCTCCCATAAGAGCAGGTGTTAAATATTGCAATATCCAACTCTAAATATCTTGACTTGTGAGAAGTAAAACTTCTTGAAATTTGGTACAGCTTTTTATAGTACTTTAAAGAAGCTTAAATTACTTTTTTCAAAAACAATCTAAAAAAATTTTATTCTTAATTTTCATACATTCAAGAACCTCTTGGATGATCTTGAATTTTAAGTATATTGTTCTTGAATCAATTGGTAACAACGTTTTCTAATAAAGATAAGGGGGTAGGTCATTCTAGAGACCGAAAAAAATAGACTTTTTGCGGATTTTTTTTTCAGAAATACTACAAAATAAATCGAGATTATAAATAAGGTTAAAGGTTTTTCATTTTTTCGATATATTGATTTTTGGCCAAATGACGCATTTGTAAAATGGAGAGTGACAAATTTGGCTGAAAAATTATCAGATAATTGTTAATAACTAATGACCTATGCAATATAAAAAAAAATCCTATGTACTTCCATGGACAATGTATTTTTCAAGATATATATTCAAAATTTCAAGTGCATCGGTAGAAAATAGTCCGAGTTATGTCTCCGGCCAACTTAACAAATGCAGTTTTGAGGTCCTAGGAGACCATTTAAAAAAATCGATTTTTCAAAAATTTTAAAGTGGCCTACCCCCTTAAACGTGTTAACTAAATGTAAAATCATTGCTTGAATTTTTTTGAGACAGATTTTTTTCAAAATTTCTACTGATATTTTTTGACATCATATTATCATGTGTGCAAAAATTAAAGAGGCCTCACCATGTGGTTATCGAGATATTTATCTTTAAAAATGGTCACTTTTACCATGGGTTCTTATGAGAGATTGAAAAATGTGACGACTTTCAACAATTAATATCTCGATTACTAGATGGTGAAACTTCATAAAATTTGGCATATATTTTGACATGACCTCAAAGAAGATTTGTGCAAATTTTAAAAAAATTCTGTCTCAAACGATTTTACACGACCTTAAACTGTAAAACCATATGGTACGGAGAAAAATAAAAATAAAAATTTTTTATTTGACTGTCATGGATGTACTACTTTAAGTATCCTTATCTCTTAAAACGTTGGTGTAAGTATGCAAACATTTGTGAATCTACATACAAAATTAGCTTTCGAAAGTAAAAAGACAGTTTTTTACACAACATTTTTCGTCTGGTGATGCGATGGGCACACTTTGGAAGCGTTTCATGTTGACGAGGAATTTTTGTCCTTTTTTTAAAAAAAAGGAACAACATTTTATTTCGTTCTAAAAATGCAATATTTGTACGAGAGGGACAAAAATATTTCTTATTCACGATATGTCGGACACCGTTAGAAATTTCTAAAAAACTTTTTACCCAAAACAAAGCCTGAAACGTTACCTTTTTTTCTTCATTCAGCGATAAATTGGAAGTAAACCAAAAAAAAAAACAAAAGATCATGATGATGAGAAGAAAAGTTCACACCTAGAGAGCCTTACAAACATTTTCGAATAACCCGAAAATTAATTTCTTCTTTTTTTTTTACATTTTTTTTCGTGATAAATTATTCAGGCTTACTTTCGTTGTACGATACGACGATATACAAACATTTCTCTAAAACGCCTAAATGCATCATGCGATAGGACTTTTTTTCTCCTTTCCTCTCGAACCTTGGGTATATAAAAAAGTGAAACTGATGGAATCAATAGAATATAATACCTCAATAGAAATAGCACATTTTTTGCAATACGTCTGGACGACTGCACACATTTTTTGTGTCAAGTATAACACATATTGCTCACTCGCGTTCAAACTTTTTAAAGATACTCTCGCGTGTTTCTTATCATGGCAATCGAAGAAACGCCAAAGAGTTTTCATTATCGCTGGATGAGTGAGAAGACGAATGATCCGATGAGAATCGTTACGTTCATGATGAGTCTTTGGCAATCTAAAAATAAAAATAAATATTTCCATACGTTATAAATATCTATTATTTAACAATTACTTAATAAATAAATTTATGTTATGAATATGTGTAAGCCAATAAATTAATGTTTCCGATAAATAGGCTATATACTATTTAGAAATTTTTTTTTTTTTAAATTGTATCTTCATATTTTACGATAAAGATCATTGTTGCTTAATTTCATCAAGTTGATTAAATTTTAATTGAGGTAAACTCATTAGATAAAATAAGTTTCGGTAGATTACGTTAAAAATTTTTAAAAACTTTCGTAAACATCATATCCACGTGTGTATTTAATTTTATGAGTTTTCATAGTGTGTAAGTCGAGATATTTATTAATAAAAATAACCTTTTTTGTTGCATCTTATTACAAGAGCACATATTAAAGCAATTTTTAACAATAAAAGTATGTCGATTTTTAATACGTATCAAATATCCTTCTTACAATTAAAAAAAAAATTTGACGAAAAAATTTATCGAAAATTGTCGATATTTTTTAAAGTATGAGTATTTTATTAATTTTCAATATTTTGTTCTACAGGATACGAAAAAATGTGTCAAATTTAAAATCGTACTAAATAGTTTAATAGTTATCAAACTTCAAAGTTTGGCATTGCTTCATATATGAATGAATGAATTCGTAATTTTGCACTAAATACAAATTTAAAAAAGTAGTAGAATTCATTTCACATATACAGCAATTTCAAAAAGTTATGCTAATTTAAAAAAATTTAATTGTATAAATGACAAAGAATGTTTAAATTATTGTTAAGATATGCTCAAGTAGCTAATAGACAGTTAAATCAAGACTAAAAAAAATTGGCAATTTTTTATAAAAAGCCAGAGTCTGGGTCATACAAATGTAATATCAAGAATTGAATAGTCTGTCCTATACACCCTTAAATGTGAATTTGCAATAAATACGTGTTGATGAGAGGAATTAACTGAAGAATAAAACGAATGGGCTTCAGCGAGGGAGGAAAAAATAAGGGAGGGGAAGATGGTGTCAAGAGACGTTTGTCTGGAGGGTGAGTTTCGTGATTGTCTTAAATTACCATTGGTATGGTCGTTTCGAGTGTGACTCTGGGCTCTCGTTTCTCGGCTCTCCATGACCGGTGCCTTGATGACTCGATCGTCGCCCTCGATACTTTCTTCTTTACCGTGCTGATACATCGTCGCTATCGTCGCTAGACATTTGAGCTTCATGTTGCCATTTTTACTAAAGTGTTTGCCGCTCACTCGAAATTCCAGGCCGAGCACTGCTGTCTCCAGACCTCTTGTGTCCACTGCTGTTATGTGAGGCCCTCTCAAATATTGACTCTCCACCTGGTAAACAAATTATTTTCTCTTCGATTTTCTACCCCAACCTCAATCGTGTCCTTTCTATTTCCAGCAAGGACAAATTGTTTATCGGAATATGTCAGTTAAATACAACATATAACACAGGCCTGCAAAATGAGGGTCATAACTTCCTCTCGGGAATTTGATAGCTGATTCTAGGGTATTTTGGTGCGTTGATTACGAATATGTACTTAG
>JAPYYW010002820.1:0-18037 GCA_030522545.1 Cremastinae sp. A BG-2022a
AGCTCGGAGTTCGAGTCGGAGTGGGGGAAGCGCTCGAGCGAGAAACTGGGGAAGGGCTCTTATTGCCGGGGCTCTTATTGGGAGAGCGCACTGTATACATTTTCTTTTTCAAAATTTTTCAGCAAATAAATTTCACTACCTAATTTCTATTTTAATGAAAAAGGTCAATTGGATGCTGATGGGACCGAGCATGGCGTTCAGATTCCAAAAAAGTCCCTTCATTTCGAGCTACGATCTCTCGTCTATGAAATTCTTGATCGTCGGGGGCGCAGTTTTGAAAAAAGAAACGCAGCAAGACCTAGCCAACGCTTTTCCTCAAGCCATCGTTATTCAGGCCTACGGTAACATTTCACAATAGTAATTCTATCACCAGATTCTTCCAAACATCTGGTATAAATAATATTATTTTTGGATTAGATTAAGAATTATTATAGATTCATAAAAAATTTTAAACAAAGGTGCGACCGAACTGGGAGGCGTCGGACTGCAACAAGGTGCAGATTTCAAACCGGGCTCTTGTGGCAGGCTCGTGAAAAATCTAATGATGAAAGTAATTGATCCCGAAAGCGGGCGAATTCTCGGTCCGAACGAGACCGGCGAGGCTTGCTTCAAATCGCCTTTCATGCTCTCCTGTTACTACAGAAATCCCGAGGGCACGAAAGCAGCGATCGACTTGGACGGTAAAGCAAGATAATAAAAAAATTCTCTACTCCATTGAGCGATAATGAAATTGAAAATTTTATTATTTACGTATCTTTGCTCGAACATAATTCAATTTTGTTTCTTAATTAGGCTGGCTGCACACCGGAGATCTCGTTCACTATGACGAAGAGGGACACGTGTTCGTGACCGACAGAATAAAGGAAATGATTAAATACAGGGGATCCCACGTCTCACCGGCGATGATAGAGCAAATTCTCCAGACACATCCGGGAGTGAGAGAAGTCGCGGTACTTGGAATTCCGCACGACTCGGACGAGGAACGGGCGATAGCTTTCGTATCGAAAACGTCCAATTCTAAAGTAATTATTCGTCAGACACTTATTAACCCTGACCGTAAAATCGAGCGTTGAGTTAAAAAAAAAACATTGAAAAATCATGCAAATGCTGCGTTTGAAAGATTATATATTTTTCTCCTTCGTGTATCAGTTATTTCTTCGAAATTTGAACATAATTACAGAAATTATATCGACATTCGCTCTTTCCGGTAATTTGTCGTTTCAATGTTGCCAATCGCGAAAAACGGTAGAACGATTGAAGCCTTTGATCCCCATTATGTAACCGTGTATCAATTAAAATGATTGATATAAAAAGTCTTCCACGCGATGACTTTTGAATTCGCTCAACGACGGAAAATTAAAATTGTCACGAAAATCATAACTTTTCCCCTTTTTGCACTGAGATACTATTTTTCGTAATATTCCCATTTTTCGTGATATCCTCTAGCTACTATGACATTGCATTTTTCGCGACATTCCACTTTTCGTGATATCCCATTTTTCACGATATTCCTATTTTCGCCAGGTGGAGAAGGAGGAACTGTTAAAAATGGTGGAAGAGGCGTTACCGGATTATATGCGTCTCCGAGGCGGCGTCACATTTTTGGATGACTTGCCACATACGTCGTCTGGAAAAGTCGCGAGGACGGCTCTGAAGAAACTCGCACACTCCTACAGTCGTTGATCAACAGTATTAATCAAAAAGATGGAATTATCCGCGATAACAATATATTATGGTTATATATTTCTCAGACAGTCGTTATAAGAGATACACCGATTTTTTTATAGATAAAATATACGAGAAATGAGAGCAATAGACTCGAAATATATTCTGTATTTATCAGATTAGATGATGCGATGAGTTAACTTATTTATCGAACATTTTACCAAGCTAGACTAAAAAATATCCCCACTGACTTATTCTCAACAATGGCAATTGATAACATGAGCATTTAAGTACTTGAGCGTAGAATCGTCGAGTAGTCACTGACGAGGAGGCTGAGGGAGAACGAATCGAGTTTGCTCAGCGATCATATCTCCGACTCTAAGTGACCTCGAAAAATTACAGTACTTCGCGAAATGTTGACCGACTCGACGTACAGTTGCAAAGTAAGGAAAAAAAACGTTCATGAAATTTTTAGATATATCGTATAACACGATTTCGTGTAAATTTTATTTTGCACCAGGTCTCGGACAAAATAGTGATCGAAAATGGAATAATAAAAGGTGCCAAAGTGCCTGTCAAGATCGACCATGACAATTATGGAGAACTTGTCTTGGAAAAGTTCAAGAGCCAACCAAAATATGTGGGACAGGCAAGATTTTCATTCTATAATTAAAATTTGATTAAAATCAAATAAACGAATAAAATAAATTACATAGATAATATACATGTTTTCGAAAGTATTGAACAAAAAAATAAGCAAGAAACAGTGCAACGATGATTTTAGAAGAAAAGTAAACGATAAAAGTATAAGAATTATAATAATTTTAGATCGATGGAATAACCGGCGAGAAAATAACGTTCGCTGAAATGCTGGAAAAAAGCGTAAAGTGTGCTATTTGGCTCAGAGAGCAAGATGTGAATCTTGGTGACGTAATAGGTATTTGTACACACAACCGAATGGATACGTATGTGCCTTGTTTCGCCTCGTTATACATCGGAGCTGTATGGAACGCCTGGTGGGATACAGAATTGACGAAAGGTAAAATGGCAAAAATGCGCAATAAAAATAAATCAACTATTGATAATTACGATAATAAATAATGTATGGTGAAAAATTCCATCAGAGGTTGCGAAACACTTTCTTGAGCTTACAAAACCGAAATTCGTCTTCGCAACCGATCGAACGGCGGAAGTTGTACTCGAAGCGATCGCAGAATGCAATGCGAATACAAGAATCGTCATTTTTGGAAAATATCAGAATCACCTGTCACTGGATGACATTTTGAGTGCAACGAGTTCGCACAAAGTGTCAGAGTTTCGTTGCACCATATTACGCAGTCGAGAAGATCCTGCCGTGATTATTTACACGTCTGGAAGCACTGGACTACCAAAAGGCGTCATTTACTCGCATCGGACTCTCTTTTATTCCATCGACTACATGAAGACTATAGGCCCGGTCGAAGATCCTATCACTTTGCTCTTTTCGCCACTATGCTGGGTCACCGGATTCTTAACAATGTTTCGGGGCGCTGTCATGCCCAACCACCGAATTATCTATCCAGATTTTGAAGAAGAAAAGTGTCTCCAACTTATCGAAAAATTCAAGGCGAGTTAAAAATAAAATTAGCAAAAATAAGTAAAATTGTCAGTAATATAAAAAGCAATAAATTAACTCAAGAAAGAATAAAAAATGAAATTTATATACTTTTGTAAATGAGTACATAATTATAAATAATTGTGTACTAATTTATAGATAATTATCACGAATTGTGTTGGTACTGAATATAAATTTTTTTGTTTATAATTCAGAAAATACTTAAACTCTGATTCGTAGGCAAACTGGCTCTTGTTGGGATCTACTGCAGCTTGCAGTCTCATGAAGCATCCAGCGCTGTTTACGTACGATACTTCTTCTGTAAAGTGGTGTTTCGTCGGTGGTTCAGCTCTCAAATCTGACGCTCAGAAAAGTCTATCGCAAGTTTTCCCGCACACGACAATCGTACAAATGTACGGTAAGGACAAAAAAACTTGTATTTATAAGGTTTACAAAATACTTTTTTTTTATATTGAATAATTATATAATGCAAAAAGTTAAATAAGGAAATGTGTTAAAGGTAGTACAGAATTAGGAGGCATGGGATTGATTCAGGATGAAGATTGTCCTCCAGGATGCTGTGGCAGAGCCGTGCAGAATGTAATTTTTAAAATCGTGGATCCCGAGACTGGTAGAATTCTGGGACCCAACGAGACAGGAGAAATCTGCCTGAAAGCCCCATATCTCATGTCTGGATATCACAATAATCCAGAAGCGACAAGCGAAGTTATTGATTCCGAAGGTGAAAAATAATACTTAAAAAAATGACAAAAAGAAAAACAAAAATTTAAATTTTGCCGTATTAAAAAATATACATAAATGCACATTAAATGTAGGTTGGCTCCATACCGGCGATCTCGTTTATTACGACGAGCAGGCCCATGTTTTCTTTGTCGATCGAATGAAGGAATTGATTAAGTACAGAGGTCATCACGTTTCCCCGACGATGATCGAACAATTATTACTGACCTGCTCGGCGATTCATGAGGTTGCGGTTGTCGGGACGGTTAACGATACCAACGACGAGGTGCCGATCGCCTTCGTAGTTAAAAAATTTGGAGCTGAAGTAAGCTGTTCTTATAAAAAAATTTATTCTCGAGTCATGCTTCACAATACAAGCATTTTTTAGATTTTTATAAATTCTTCATTCGATTAATAAATTCTCAGATCACCGAAGAAGAAATTCAAAAAATAGTGGCCGAAGCGTTTCCGGATTACATGAAGCTCCGTGGGGGTGTAAAATTCCTGGACGAACTACCTCACACACCTTCCAACAAAGTTGCAAAAACAATTTTGAAAAAATTGGCTCAATCTATCGTCTCTTGATCTTTCAATAAGTGATGACGAGAATATTATCTGGACCAACAACAAAACTCATTTGTATCTCTGTTTTTAATCGTTATTTTTATACTAGTTTATTTTTATTGTATCGTAAAAAGAGAAAATACGTAAAATGGTGTGTGTTAACGTGAATAAGTTCATAACCTTTTTGGTATCCCTTGATTTGCTGCCTCTTTAAAAAGAGCGACTAAAGAATCCATCGTCTCCTGACCGTTCGGTATGATCTGGTTAGCAGGAAGAACAAATCCATATCTTCCTGTGTCTCGGAGCTCGTAAGTGTAGGCGATCGGGGTCTTGAAATTGGACTTGACCCAATCCAGAGAACTTCCAGTTGCAACGTCTGCGAAACAAAAATTATTCAGTACATTTTTGGTTTACTATTAAATAGTTTAATTATCGTGTAACATAAATTATTCTTAAATAACATTTTTTCTCAAAATATTTGGACTAAAAATACTTACAAATCGCTTCCGCGATGTTTCCTGTTTTATATTTTGTTCCGTAGCGTTTTGCCAGGGCCGCGATCGTTTTTTTACCGATGGTCAACTGAAATATGCAAATATCGGGTAAGTAGAGCTTTGAAAAGAGAATACAGTTTTTTTTTTAAATGAAAATGTATTAAATTTACCAATTGGTCATAATTGTCGAGATGCTTCGTCGTGTATCCGTAAGGGAAGAGAAGAAGCTGCGAATAACTGTGGAAGGAAATGTAAGCGTAGAATTTATCTGCTATTGAGGCGATGTATTCCGAGAGAGTTTTCATTTCGATTTCGGAAAACGGCTTCGATCCGGCAAAAGTTTCGGCACACGGATTACTACTCGCTCCACCCTCTGCATTAAAAAATAAGCATTATAATTACATTTAATTCGATTAATTACACTCTCTCGAAAATTCTACACTTACGCATCCACTTGAAATCCCAGTTACGATTCGGATCGCTTCCGCGGCAAAATATTGAGTAAGGCTTTCTACTTTTCCGCCAGAAACGATCCTGAAAATAACAAATAATTTATTATTTTTATCAAATAATAAATTTAAATTCAATAAAGTATTTGGTAAGTTCGCAGAGTGACAGGGCTGAATAGAAATTCAAATGAATAATTTATTAGAGCAAAGGGTACTCTTTAATTTTTTTAAGTATTTTTTTTTGCGAAAATTCTGACCTTTGTATGCGTGTAAACGTAACCATCAGGATTGACAGACGGGAACATATACCAGTCGTTGCTCTCGGCAAGTTTCCTAATTTCCGTATCATTGCTCGTCAACAGTTCGTTGAGAATGTAAGTTACGGTCGCTGGTGAAATCCATTCTCGCGCGTGAATGCCTCCCTCGATAAAAACACCGGGATTGTTCGGCTTGAACGACAACTTGACGCCCTTGATCTGGCGGCCCTCGTAACTTTTTCCAGCAACAACGATCTCGACTTTTTCCGGATACTGATGGGCGAGTTTGTCCAAAAAATCGTTAATCTCGTCAAGGGTGTGATAACTTTTCCAGAAATCAGCCTGGCCTTCTCGACTGTACTGAGGATTTTCATTGTTCACGAGCTCTTGCACGTTCTCGATAAAATTCTCGTACTCGATTTGCTTCGATTTCATGAGGTCGTCGAACTCGGTGATCTTGTCCGGGCCGACCATTAGGTCGATCGACTCGTTTATGTAACTCGGACCTTTCCAAAATGAATACTAGAAAAATAACACATCACAAATAAAACTAATTTTATTGTAATGCTTATTGTAATGCTAATTTTTCAACATTTTATACATAAATCGTTTAAATAACAAAAAATTGTTTAAATTGTTGTTAAAATATGCTCAAGTTGTCAATTAGTATAGTCAAAATAACACTCAAAAAGAATTTATATCTTTCGCTTAGAATATCTGTCCCATTTATCTTTAAATCACTCACTTGACTCCAAAGAACTCAAACCGAACTTTACAAATATGTTTTTTTTTTCGTGTAAATCAGGTTTTTTCATCGTCGAACACAAAACTTTGTACTTTATATTTTGTTATATTTCAACACTGCATTTTGACGTAATAATTTACCTCATTGTCCCGAAACTCGCCGAACTGCTTGATGAAATTAATTTGTCCCTCGTTCCGTGGAATAATCCGGAAAACTTTATAATTTTCGTAGTTCCTCTTTTGTCCGAGCGCAAGACCGACGAGTGACAAAGTTAGAAGGAACTTGAGCATGGTCTTGCTGAAAGAAGAGCTCAAATGTGACTAACGGAGATTCGATCGACACTCGGAGATTAAAGCCGGCGTAACACTGGCAAGGATGGGAGTGTGAAAGTAGGAATAACGCATTTCTTCTTGCTTTTCTTTTTCTTCATCTTCTCTTCCTTTATTCTCTCTTATTTTCTTGTCGTTAATTGTGTTCAATCGACTGAGAAAAGATAACGGTTGGATTTTTGCACGTCACGAAGGAGGATAAAATAACGGAGAGAAGAAAAAAAAACAAGAAGAAGATGCCTGATTTTATTTTCTTCGCGTTCGAGACAATTGGCACGTGTGAATCAGGCTTCGAAGGCGCAACTTCGTCGCTGGCACTTACCCGTTAGCGTTTATGGCGAGCGAATGCACTGGTCCCATTCGCGTCTCGCCTTTTTATCTCTTACCTCCAGCTCCTTCACTGACACCGATTCACCAATTTTTCTTTCTTTTTTTCTCCATTTTCTCGCCAGATTGCGATAAGGAGAGGAAGCTACGATCGCCAGACTTTTTCTTATCGTCTGAAGAAAACAAAATAGAAAAATATCTTTATCAAACAGCCCGAGGGGAAAAATTCAACTAGTACTATGTCTTACAAACTTCTCAACCGACATCTGTGGAAATTTCATAAGTAGATCGCCGCATTAAAAGACCCAAAATTCTTCCAAAGGTGCGTTTGGATCGGACAATAAAAACGTGATTACTCAATATTCTTTTTTAAAAAGAAACTAGTCCATGAACCTTATGGCCAAATACAGAGATAAAAGAAAACATACGCGTATTCCTATGAAACATTAGAACACCGGATCAC
Organism: Cremastinae sp. A BG-2022a; assembly: GCA_030522545.1. Lineage (NCBI taxonomy): Eukaryota > Metazoa > Arthropoda > Insecta > Hymenoptera > Ichneumonidae > Cremastinae sp. A BG-2022a. The sequence goes on from JAPYYW010002820.1 coordinate 7,629, forward strand.
GTAAGTGGAACACCAGGTCCGGGCACGTGGAATTAGATAAGGCCAGCAGGTTTGGATTTTGATGAGCTCTCGGTTCTAAGAGGCCAAGGCCAGTGCAAAAAAGTTTCTTGAAATTTATTCGCACATTAAATATTCAAATAAATATTTTCCTTCGTTTAAAAAACTTCGATCGAATAATTATTTCCATAATTTTCGCACATATTTTCAAATTTTTTAAGAATTTTATTCTGTTGTAAAAAAATTGATCAGTACATTTTCGGGAAGAAAATTTTCAGTCGTTGCAATCGAGGAGTATGAAGAGTATTTATAAAGGTTTCGCGATTCCGCGTCGCTTTGCCTCTTGATAAAGAGCGACGAGGGAGTCGAGCGTCTCATCGGAAGTTGGAATAATTAGGCTAGGTGGAAGAAGGAAACCGTATCTGCCCTTGTCGCGAAGCTCGTAAGTGTAGGACAGCGGAATCCGATGAACTCCTTTGACCCAGTCAACGGTGCTTCCGGTTGCGATATCTGCATAATTATTCGTCAAATTATCATTAATTCCTCGATAATTGCACCGATCGACGACAATTGAGCTCTTTTCTACTTACAAATCGTTTCGGCGATGTTTCCAAGCGTATACTTAGTTCCGTATCTCTTCGCGAGAGCTTCGATCGCTTTTTCACCAACGCCATACTGGTAATTTATAAAATTTATCATATAGAATATATTATGGAAAATTTTCTTGGAATATTTAATAAAAATAAGCACGTGAATATTGGTTTAAGCAGTTTAAAATATTTTTACCATTTCCGAATAGTTGTCGAGATGTTCTTTCGTGTGTCCGTAAGGGAAGAGAAGCAGCTGCGAATAACTATGGAAGGAAATGTAAGTGTACAGCTTATCGGCGATGGACGAAATGTATTTGGAAGTCGAAGCGGTCTCGGGCTCGGAAAATTCGCCGGTTCCGGCATAAGTTTCCGCGCAAGGATTGTTGCTTGCTCCGCCGTCTAAAAGTATTTGATTATCGTTAAAAAATTAATTTAAAAATAGCCATTTTAATCGAAAAAGTTGAACTCACGCATCCACTTGTATCCCCAGTTACGATTCAGATCGACACCTTTGCACGCGCTATTCGGCGACCTCGATTTTCTCCACAAACGATGCTAAAAAAAGAAAAAAAATATTCGTAATTTTGTATTAATATGCCGAGTGCATCGTAAAATAATATACAAAGAAATATAAGCATTTTTTTTTACCAAGTTACTAGAGTGAGTGTAAGAGTAGCCGTCTGGATTGAAAACGGGGAAAATGTACCAATCGTTGTTCTCCGCGAGATCCCTGACCTGGGGATCCTTGCTGGTGAGCAATTGATGGAGAACGTAGGTAACCGTAGCCGGGGAGATCCACTCGCGGGCGTGAATCCCACCCTCGATGAAAATTCCGGGATTATTTTTCTTAAACGTGACTTTAACACCCTTGATATCGCGCCCCTCGTAACTTTTTCCAACGACGAGAACCTGGACGTTTTCCGGATACTGGCGCGCCAGTTGCTCCAGGAATTCGTAAATTTCTTCAAGATTGTGATAACTCTGCCAGTCGAATTGATTCGAGATACGAGAGTTCGGAACCGAGGGTTTTTCGTTGTCGATCAATTCCTGAACGTTCTGGATGTAAGTATCGTAAGTGAAGTCCGCGAAGTGCATCAGCCGTTCGAAATTTTGCACGTTGTCAGCAGCGACCATGATGTGAGCCGAGTGATTCGTCCACGTCGGTCCGCTCCAGAAATCATAATCCCGAGAATTATCGGCGAGATAATGCAAAAATGACGTTTGCTCGTCGGTTTTCGGAGTCACTTGGAACACCTTGTAGTTCTCAAAATCCGACTCCGCTCCGGCCAGAGCCAGAGCCACCGACGCGAAAACAAACACCAATTTTTGCATAATTTCGCTGTAAATAAATGCAAACGGTATAAGCAAAAAAACAATAAATCTTTCAATAATATACCAACGATTTGCGATGGGAGATTCAATTGGGTGAAAAAAATGAGAAATAAAATGTTAATATATGAAGGAAAATTGAGTTGCTTACCCTTTTCGCGTTTGGCGAACGTTTGCTTGCGATTTTTTGATCGCTCGAGCTTTTATACATCAAATTTCTCCCACTTCTGACCCCCCCAAAAATCTCAGCGATATATCGTCGTACTTCCTTGAATATTTGATCGAAAAAACGATAGGAGAATCTCTGCAGGAACGTTATTACAAATCAAACAAAAAATTTGGCTGGTCGTCATTGATTGGCCGAGATTGCTGTACCAGCAGGAAATCTTTGGTCGATCTCATCATAACTTCGGAAGATATCCCAGATTATCGGTATCTCCTGATAATACTTAATGTTAAAATTGGAAGCTAAAAAATAACTCCGTCGATTCTGCGCCGAATAAAAATATTTGGGACCGCAGATCATTAACCCAGTACAATTCCTTGGCAATAAAAATCGCCCACTTTCTGGGAACAGCTACAGAGAGGGCCATCAATTTTTACAGCTACTTCATTACAATACATTGATATCCTCGTAAAAAATATTTATTGCCACGTTTTTCCCAAATCTGCGATATTTATTACAAAAAAATTTAATAGCAACAAAAAACGATCTCGCGATGGTAGAAATATGCAAATATTCTAATTATGGATAAATGTACAACAGAGCGTTTTTTTTCGTGCCGGTAAGAAGAAGGTAATTTATGAATTTTCATGATGGTATGGTGAATGTGGAGCGAGCAATGTAAAGTGTGTCATACGAGACCGCGTATGATAAATATTATAAGCTCACAGAGAAAAGTTTCACGAGAATATGATCTCGCTCGTGAATAAACATGGGTTTCACCTGTCGCGTGAACATTTCCTTTAAATACATTTTTTCAAAAACAGAGTACGTTGATTTTTTCCTCGTTGGTCAAACAATATTTTCAATTTCTCGATTTTATCTTTGATCGTTTTTTTTTCACTAGTGCGACTTTCGATAATACTGTGATTCAAACTGTACATTTTTTTTTAAGTACCATTTTTTATCTAAAATAAAAAATAAGAAAAAAGTATAGAAAATATCTTTACGAGATGGAGAAGAAATTATAAGTAGACTGGGATATTGATTGCTCTAAGATTAGATAAACTATTCGATAGCTAATAAAAGTATATTTCTTCATCACGTTCCATCCGGCAGTCCGGTTTTTCCCAAAAAATTAATCAACAAATGTCGTAATGCAATTACGCCGTAAAAAAAGCTGAATGACGAGAAATTCTTGATTTACTTCAATCGAAAATTGATTAAAAATTATGATAAAATTGAGATTTTTGTTGATAATTTTATATTACGCATTTTTCAGCGCATTCCAATGTTTATCATGACAACATTTTTATCATTCACGTCTCCATCAGATTACCTATGAGTTTAATTAAATTCATTTAATCAATCGATTTCAAAATATAAACAATAAATGCGTCTCACATACTCTGACGTTTTTTAACGTCAGTAGATAAATAAATGATTCTTCTAATCATAGAAGGATAAAAAATAGAGACTTACTTTTTGTTGTTACCACATGTCAGTATTGTAAAATTTCAAGTATTTATTGGCAGATGTTGATGAAAAAAATCTGTGGTAAATAATTAAAGTTCCTCTCTTTTCGACAGTTGTGCAGCGTTCTATTTTATCTCAAAGTAATAGGACGCCGTTGGCAGCCATACAAACAAAAATCTCGAAGCTTCGCAGCGTAAGATAATGGATGTAAAAAAGGCTACGGTCCGAATCATGCTTTAATTAGTTTATTTGAATCGTTATAGAAATCTCAATTCTCAGTATTCTCCCATAAGAGGCCTTGTTAAATATTACGATTTTCAATCCTAAAATATCTTGAATTCCAGATGACGAAGTTTCAAAAAATTTTGCATAACTCGTTATTTGTACTTTAACAAAGCTTCCCTTTGGTTTTTTAAAATAATTTTCGTACATATGTAGCAAATAAGGGTCACCTTTTGACCTTGCATTTTGAGTACGTTCTCGAATCGATTTGCAACTTTTCTATAATGGAAAAACTGAGATAAAAATTTTTTATTTGACTATAGCTATAAAACCACTTGCTTAATTGCATTTTAACTTCCTTATCTCCAACCAGAATGAAGCTAAGCAGTCATAATGGAGAAGAGCAAATTTCTCGATTTTTTACAACCCGTTTCATGATAATAAACTTGAAATTACGATCCAACTCGTATTGCTACTGCACGTAATTTATTATCCAAGACTTTATAATATATATTCGCTTTATCTATTAAATTCACCTACAGGGTAAATGATTGTCTGAATTAAGAGAATTTTAATTGAAGAAATGTACAAATTTACACACATTGCCAGTATTTTTTTAAATAACAAAAAGTAGCAAAATATTTTCTTATGATGAGATATTTATTTTATACAAGCAAAAATTTCATTCATAAAAAAAGAATAAAACAGATACATGAAAAAGCATTTTTTTTATTGTCATAAGATTAAAATGCAAAAAAAAATGTTTGATTTTCAAATTTAGTAAAAATCATCAACATACAATGAAAGTAATTTTAACATATTGAAAATGACGTATTCTTTTAGAGTATTAAAGTTTGAAAATAACAGAAATTAGAAATATTTATTCAATGTGTTTTTAAGCTCAAACGGTTCAGTGGTTGGTGCTGAGCGATCCACCACCTGACCATTTTTGTCGATGATGAATTTTGTAAAGTTCCACTTAATTTCATCAGTGATGAGTCCTGGACCATTTTTCTTGAGCCATTTCCAGAGAGGATGAGCATTGCCTCCATTAACATCAATTTTTTCAAACATGTCAAACTGCACATTGAATTTAGTCTTAACAAATTTCAAAATTTCTGCGGAAGATCCAGGTTCCTGGCCACCAAATTGATTAGAAGGGAAAGCCAAAATTCTCAATCCCTTGGAATCTCTGTATTCTTCATACAGAGCTTCCAGTTGTTCATAATTCTTTGCTGTCAGTCCACAATTGCTGGCAACGTTGACAACAATTAGAACATGTCCCTTGTACTTATCCAAAGAAACATCCTTCCCCATGATGTCTTTCGCGTGAAATTGGTAAATGGAAGTCGCTTTTTCCCAGTCCGTATCCTGATTAAAATTTTTGTTGTCGAGCCCGCTCAGATTAGCACATTTTTCGGAACTTTTGGGATTCTTGCATGTTTCGGTTGAAGTGCTTGTCGACACCAGGGCCAGCAATATAATTCCCAAGACTGTAATTTATTTACTTTTTTTTTTCTAATCCGGACAAGAATAAAAATGATGTCTGTACTTACACAACATATTTTTGAATATTGCTCTGACAACGCGTTTTTGGAAATGATTTTAAACGTATAAAACAGACAAGGTTACGACGCAATCTCCGCCACTTCTGTCAACTAGGAGCGTAAACTTTGGACTGATGGTAGGGCAGTGGAAAAGTTCGCATCTCTTCTTTCGCAGTGGCGCACTTGACCTTGCCGTGAGCTGGTCAGACGGGAATCGTTTGTTTTTTTTTTTCGGCAACCCCCGCCAAGGCTTTCAAGTCGATAAATCCAAGTGACTGCGAAATGTTTTCGATCCAGCGAAAATCATGTGCTAACAAAAAAATTTGGCACAAAATAAATTAGACGTTAAAAAGCATTTCCAAGGATTCAAATAAATTTGTACATTTTTTTTTCTTGAATCACATTTTTAATGTTTCCCTGCCTCGTTTAGTATGCACAAAAAATGGAACACAAATATTGACAATTTTTTAAATTTTTCATTGACAATGACATTGCAGGTAATCGCTCATTCTTTATGATAAAGCACGTTTATTAATTCTTACCATTATTTACCTCATACGAACACGACCTCGTTTACTCGCACAATGACATATGAGCGCACAAAAAAGAAATCTCGTTAAATCTGACAGGGCATACAGAATTATGAATAAATATAACACACATGGCAATCAGCCTAGGACGACGTCTTGGAAAATCGAAAAAAAAAATACAGGAAATTAAACATGACGTAAAAACATAGGAGCATTTTACGAATAGTATCGTTTTTAAATTATGGAAATGATTCTTTTAAATTATGGTAACACAAACAGAACGTTCGCTCTTGTAGAATTATTTTTAAAGTCCTTGATTAAATCACACACGTCGATACGTCGACAATATCCTTAACCATCGCAATTTTCTCGCGACCGGATCACTCATTTTCTTTTCTTATACATTTTGACGATATATAAGAAATTTAAATACGCACTCACTCACATAACTCTACTACTGTCCTTAAGTTTGTTATTCAGTTTTGGATTCCCACGATGACTCGTCGAAGTTGTAGGCAAACGTTCTCGCAAGCGGTGCATTCGATACTATTTAAATAAATGCGACATCTGCATTGACACATCATCCGAGGAATTTCATTAAAAATTATGACTTGTCTTCCATGTCCCACGACGATATCCTTCTTGTAAGAGTCATTCTTATCGATCTATTTGTTCTTTACGTACACGTTGAATCATCTAAATTTATCTCGTCCAACGTGTAACTTAATTTCTTTCAATTTGTTTTCAATCGTCCTCAATTGTCTTATCGACTATTTGGTATTTAAGAAAAACGACTTATTTGTATCTGAAAAGGCGTTAGACAACTCCATTACTTCTTCACTTCCTCTTGACGATATAACGCGAATTCATTGGTTTTCTGCACGTTCTCGCCCGCTTCTTTCATGTCGACTGGAAATTTGGAAATTTTAGAAGGTGTGCGCATTTCGACAAATTCCACAACCGAGAGCAAATTCTTCGCCCGTTGGCGGATGTTTGACATGAAGAGGACACTCGTCACCCTCGAGCTGCTTTCCTTTTGGACCTAGGAGACACAAAAAATATTACTCCATAAATTAAATTGTTTTTTTTTAGGAAATAGAGCCAAAATAATGAAATAAAAAGTCCGTTTACCTGCTGGACATGAGGGCAGGTCGCTCTTTGGTATGTTGGTGATGCGTTGAAAATCGTCGTGGCATGGATTGCAGAAGTGCGTTGTACCGAAGCAGAAGAAGACCGCGGTCGAGCAACAGTAACGACACTTGTACTCGAGAAAGTCAGCTCCGTGCTTTGGACACATCTGAGCCCTTGCCACGTCGCTGCAACCACCGCATACCAGCTCGGTCGGATCGAACGATTCACCACCGATTTGTGCATCACATCGAGCCTCGCCGCCGTAGTAAGCCTTTTGACACTTGTAACACACGTAATACGCGTAACGATCCATCGCGTAGGCCGCTGGATCCTGGTAATATCGACCACCGACAGCTGTCACAGCCTCAGCTCTGAAAACAAACAAATACAATTTAAGAATGCTAAAACGCATCTGAAAGATCGGAAAATAATTTTCTCGAGTTTTTCGTACTTGTGCAAGCCCTCGTATTCGAGTCTCATGAGCGCCTTTCTCTTTACGTCCGCATAAAGTTCCAGAATACTCGACAAATGATCCATAAGGGTCGGATGCTCCATAGGAACTTTGCAGATCGGGCACAGAGAGAATCCAAAAGTAATTCTGGGTCCGGTCCACATTTTTTTCAGGACGCTTCGACAGCAGTGCAGATGGAAAACGTGGCCGCACTGGAGCTGAATAGCCGGCGCGCAGGACAGAGCTTCGGTGAAGCAGATCATGCACATGTCGTCAGCATCCTGTTTAAGATCGGCGCTCGGCGAGCATCGATGCAAGCAAGGAAGGCAAGATTTTTCGTTCCTGACTCCGCCGCAAATATGACCGCAGGAATGCGTTTTGCTGCACGCATTTTTGGCATGCTCCTGACAATCGTGGTCCGAACAGATGTTCCCGATCGCCAGGAGTCCCGTGTTCCCGGTTGTGCCGCAAAATCGACAGACTCCCGAGGACGCTCCGATTGGTTTTCGGGGCGAGCCGTCACGAAATTCAACGAGGGCTTTCAGAGTTCGACTGTCAGCCAGAGCAAGAATCCAGAAGAGTTTCGTTCGACCGCAACCTTCGTGGAGATCGACCCTTATCGCTTCTTCCTCTTCTTTGCAAACCTGGCGAACGTGCATTCGAGTACGACGGTGAAGATGGAGAACTCGGTCGCAGTCTGCGCACAAATTTCCACAGACGTTGCACTGAATTATCGCTGTTGTTTCACCGTCGTCGTGATTGCTGCATGTAGGCTGTAAAAATATATATAGAGTGAAAAAAAAATTATACCGATATAATATTTTTTGTAATAAAAAAAAGTCCATGCGTTCTTACTCGCGGTGGAGGCGGTTGACCGTCCATCGCGTTCCACTGGCCGGAAGACAGTCTCTCGACGTGATCGGCGTCCAGGACGCACAGAGAAGAGAGAGCTAGCCAGAGAGTCGGAGATCTCAGACACTCGGTTGGTTCTCTGCTCTTCTCGTCGAGTCTCGTCAGATTTAAAATATTTTCAGCGATCGCAGCTTTCGTGACGGTAGCCCAAGCCTCCGATAGCTTTCCCTTAAAAAAGTAAAAAAATAAATTTTATAGGTCCAACACTGAACGTTCTCGCAAAATTTTTTTGTCATAATTACCGAAGCCATGTCCTTTAGTAGCTGAATTATGACTTCGGCGAGTTTGCGAGTCATGCAACCTCTGAGCCACCAACGAGGACCAACAAAACTCTTTGGATGTATACTCGTCGCTAGGGAAACAGTCTGGAATGTTTTACCATTACTCTCCTTTGCCTTCAATTTAACTTGAACCGAGAGGGCTTTCGCAATGCAGCTGAGAAAGACGTCTAGAATCCCAGGCAAATCTTCGTCAAAGTCGTTTGATTCGGCGTAACCACTGTTCGCCGCGGAAACGATGCTGAAATCCGAGGGTGGAAGTTTATCGACGTTGACGATATTCGCGAGAGTCTCAGGCTTGATTTCCGGCAAAATTCGCCGAAGCAACGACGTAACCTGACGTTGAACGCGAGCCGATCCGGTGTGCAGAAGACTCAGAAGATCTTTTATCAAACCGTACTGATGCGACAAATAATTTCTTCCTACTGCACTGCCGCTCAGAGCGAGAACCATCGACAACATCTCGAAGCAATAAGTGTCAGCCGCTTTAGGCAAATCGCTGTTGTCACTGAGCAAGCTATTTGCAGGAGTCGGAGAGCAAAGAAGCGTTTCCCATTCCTCTCGCAACCGTATTGTTTCTTTTCTTATCGCCTGGACGATGTGGGTGCAAACTTGTTTCTGCAAATGCGTCAATTTGCTGCGACTGAAAAGAATTCCGACCATGTGTTCTCTGAGGTCGTGACTGTCCTCGAGCTCGTCGTTGCTCGCCTCCGCGTTTTCCGTCGCCTGCTGTTGCTCGCCCTGGATCAATTTTCCGAATACCTGAGAAGTTATGAGACGAAAAACTTTCAGAGTTTCCGCCTCACAGTTTCGCTGCTGGATCGTCGCTGCGCTCAACTGCTTCCCGATTTTCAAAGACTCGCCTTCGATCTCTCCCAGAATTCTTATCTGTCGTACTCTCAGAGAATTGTCCGGGCCCTTGAGCTCGAGACTGACAACGACGTGTCTCGGATCGACGATAGGACAGTTCACCCAACCGGCGGACCTGCTCTCGATCTCGACGAGCCTCAATTTCACCATTTCGTCGATATAGACCCCAGACTGAAAAGTCACGCTCGAAACCTTGTGCGTCAAGTCTCTACAATTGTCGATGTGAATGTAAACCATTCGGGGAAAAGTGTGAGCTCCGCATACGAGAGTTATTGTTTTCGTCTTGTTTCGATCTTCGTCTCCGGATTCCCAGAAAGTTTCCGTCGAGTTATCAGTCAGGTGGCCGATCATGGCCTGCCTGCTCGAGGCCTTTATGTCGACGCCTGTCGTCAGATCCTTCAGAGCCTCGACGCAGCTCGTTATCGGCTGCGAGTACGTTGACTGGTGACTCTCGTGCATACTCATCGTAACGTCTTCTTCTTCCTCGGAGCGCGATAAAATTTTGCTGATGTTACTGAATACGTGACTTCGATGCAGAAACATGTGATCCGCAGGCGTGAAACGAATTCCCCAACATCGGACCGCCGCTTGTTGCAAAGGGGAACCAGGTGGAGGCAAGAGCATTAAATCCGCAATTGTCTGCAGTAAAGTGTGAAATGCTGTCGGCAAGGGATTCGCTGCTTCACCAGCGATTACCAAATCACTCAGGGGATGTTCACAAACACCGATCGAGTCCTAAAAAATTTTTTAATCGCATGTTTTTTTCTCGCATAACCATATATTTGTTTTTAATCCATATATTTGTGACCAAATAGCAATGCAGAGTATGAAATTCTATAGAAATCGACCTATCGACGATGGATTGACTTGAAATTTTTACTAGACATTGCATTTTAACAGAACAATGTTTGTA